>CAEMYA010000039.1:2899-16073 GCA_903131615.1 Diplodus sargus
CCCCCCCCCCTCTCTCTCTCTCTCTTCGTTTTCCTTCATCTCCCTACGTTTCTCCTCATTCATCTAATTTCTCTCCCTCTCGGTTCTCTCTCTCTGTCTCTCTGCTTTTCTCTCCTCTTTCTCCATCTGCCTCTGGTCCTCCATCTCCTGCTTCACCCTCTTCCGTTCCTCCTCTCTCCCTCTCTCTTAGCCTTGTGTTGCTCTTGAATTTTCTTCATGTTTTCTTCATGTTCTTTCTGAAGTTCCCTCTCCAGTTCCTCTCTATCTTTTCGTATTTTTTCTTTTTCTGCTTTCAGGATGCGTTGATTCTCCTCTTCCATTTCCCTCTCGGCCTTCAACATCTCGTTCCTGTCCTGCTTCAACTCATCTTCTTTCTGTTTCAACATCTCTTCATACAGTCTTTTCATTTTATCCCTTTGGTATTTAAGCTCTTTCTCCCTGTCCGCCCTCTTTCTCTCCCTCCTCTCTTCGTTTTCCTTCATCTCCTTCAGTCTCTGCTCAAACATCTCCTCTCTCTTCCTCTCCCAAATGGTTCTCTCTCTCTGTCTCTCTGCTTCTCTCTCCTCCATCCCCCTCAGTCTCTCCTCATTCATCTCCTTTCTCTGACTCTCCATCTTCTCCCTCAATCTGATTCTGTCTGCTTCTCTCTCCTCTTTCACCCTCTGCTCCATCTCCTGCTTCTCCCTCCTCCTCTCCTCCTCTCTCTCTTTCCTCTCCCTCTCTCTCTCAGCCTTGTGTTGCTCTAGAATTTTTTTCCTGTCTTTTCCATGTTCCTCCTGAAGTTCCCTCTTCAGTTCCTCTCTCTCTTTTCGTTTTTTTTCTTCTTTTGCTTTCAGGGTGCGTTGTTTCTCCTCTTCGATTTCCCTCTCAGCCTTTTGGAACATCTCGTTGGTGTAGTGGCTTCCTCCGTTCCTCTGCGCTACATTTCTGATCTTCTGGAGCAGCTCATTGACCTGTGAGCGATCCCTCAGCTTATTGTTGAAGACGTGGTACTGGTTGTTACATCTGGCTACAAGTTCTTGAAGGTCGGTGTCGTCATCTATGAATTTCTCGATGGTTTCTTCAAGATTATCACCACGAGTAAAGAGAACCATGCTGTATCTGTCTGCATCCTGGCCAAATATTTCTTGAATCTTTTGCACCGTCTGCTTTTCCTCTGCAGTGAATCTGCCCACACCAATGACCACCAGAAACACATGGGGTCCAGGAGCAGCCAAATGAATGCACTGGCTCACATCTTTGACTGTTTTAGTCTCATCACACCTGTTGTCAAACAGGTCCGGAGTGTCAGTAACAGCAATCTGTTGCCCATCTATCACACATTCATGCTTGAAGCAGTCAACAGTCACAGACTGAGAAGTGCACTTTGATTCAAACTCCTTTCGTCCCAGGATGGTGTTTCCAGCAGCACTCTTCCCAGCTCCAGTCTTCCCCACCATCACTATCCTCAGCTCCTTGTTATTTGTGATGATCTGTCCTGTGTAGAACAATGTGTGACACTGAATCAGACATCAGGTTGCACAGACATTGTCCTTTATGTGATGTGTAGAAAGAATTATAAAGTAGAAACATCTGTTTGCCACTTTGGGTGAAGCAAAACCATTGGAAAACATTTTAACCCTTGTTCCCCTTCACAAAATTACAGAATTATTACTACCACCTTCATGGCAAAAATTTACACGCATCAAAAAACTGCCATTAAATCACCATACATCAATATTTCTTCATAAATCACTTAAACAACTTCACACGTAATCAAAACTGCCAAACATTCAATAATTTTCAGGATTTTAACGCTTTAAATGCTATTTTAATTATTTGAACTACTATGTCATATTTTCCACATAATAAGTAGTAGGCTGATGGGGCTTTGGTGGTGATTAGAGTCTTGGATAAATCAAAGATTAACAACAACATGTATTTGATTGCATTAGTATTTTTATGTAGTAACCGATACTCTCTCTAACCACCTTCGTGGCCCAAAATCCCTCATTAACTTCCATTAAAACCACATTTTTAAATCTCACTACCTTTGCAGTATAAAACCATGCATTCTGTTATGTCAGCATGTCATTTTGAAGAAAAAAAAACGATATTTGACATTTTTACAGTATTTCACCAGATTCAACCATTTTCCCATTGTAGGCCGATGCATGAAATTCATGTATTTTGCCAGTTATATTATGGAGCCTTGTGACTACCAGGGCCCCACGAGGGATTTTGTGTGTATCTAGGTCTGAAGTTGTTTAAGTTATTGATAAAAAAAAAGCAGAACAAAATATTGATGTATGGTGATTTAATAGCAGTTTTTTGTATGTGTACATTTCTGCCACAAAGGTGGTTAGAGGGTGCCAAATGCATAAAAAGCAAATAAAAGACATGTAAGAGTAAAAGACACTGCATTTCAAAAGTTGGAAAAGTTAAGAAAAAAAATGTTCCTGCAGTTATCCATGCCACAAGCTGTAACACAGCCAAAATGATCACCAAATAGTAAAAAAAAAAAGTTGAGAAAAATGTACAAAAATGCCAGAAGAGGGCATGAGGGTTAAAGAAATAAGCTATGATTGTATTCCCCAATGCAGATTTGCTCATTTAGGACTCTGTCTACAAAAGTATAACTCTACAGGAGCTGTACATTATAAGTCCAAAACATGTTATTCAACCATTAAATAACCTTAAATGGACATGACTTACCTGAGTTGTCGGTCAGGTCTGGGTTATAAAACTTGCTGGCCATGTTTGGGTCAAAGAGCACAGAGTAGATTCTGCAGTTTAAATGAAGACGCAGAGTTCTGAATGTCCACAAAAAACTGCAGATGCTTTAAATGTTCACCAAACCACATCCAGTAACAGCAGCACTGCTCTCATATCAAGATGAAACTGAAACTTAATGTAAGCTCTGAACCAATTGAACCCTGTTTGAGGATAAAGACGCCCCCTATAGAAAAAACAAGGCAGTGCTTTGTTAACTCTGCTCAACCCTCCCTCCACCATTTACACGAAATGGCAGCAGTTATTTTAAACCTTACATAATACTGCAGGCTGCTTCCTCTGTCAAATGAAAATAGAACAGAATCCAGGTCTGGATGTATATGATTGAGTTTTTTCAGGGTTCTCAACAGCTTTTAAGCTGCAATGATTTCATGTATTCTTTTAACATATTTAACACAAAGCTTTAAAGCATATACAAATGTCATGTACAGTTTTGCTGATAGGACTCTTCATATATTTTAATATAAGCCACAAAGGATGCAGAAGTCCTCACATTATATCAACATATCACTCATCAATCATAGCTTGAATTTGCAAGTAAGAGCTTTTACAGACTGTTATTTTTTGGTAACAATCATTTTCTTTAAGTGATTAAATGAAAGATATTCAGATATTTTTAGCCCTTTGAAAAACCATCCAGTATTAAATCCTTATTACACGGCTCTTCTTAATGCTGTAGAATGCCCCATTCGTTCAAATGGGCCTTTTCCAACGTCAGTTATTTTCGTATAACAGACCGCTGCTAAGCATATTGGACCATTGTCAAGGAAAGTGGCCTTTATTGCCTCTGATTCACGTATTTCGTATCACTCCGCACTCCTCAATCTTCGCTCCGCAAGTAGTCCGGTCACTTATCACCCCGGCGTCTTCGGTTGCTAAGCAACGTCAGCTGATCTGTAGTCTACTTCATTTTGGAAAAAACGTACTCCTAGGCCACTAGTATGGATGAGTTTCACATTAACTTTAATATTTTGGGAAAATACGGTGATTTTGAGCCTTGGCAAAAGGCTGTGAACAGTAACAAATAAATTGTAAAAAGACACACTGTGTCAAGTTTATTTTCGTGTTGCAAGTAGCCTTGTAATAAGCGGGATAATGTATAGAACGGCGGTCATTATCGGGAAAATAAGTCTCTTCAGGACGGATCAGGTTCGTCCTGTCGGGACTTGTTTTCCCGATAATGACCGCCGTTCTATACATTATCTCTTACTTAAATTATATTGTACTAGTGCAGTGCCTGTAGAAAATATGTGTTCGTACAGAAAAGTGGGAGGTTAAGAAGCTTTTTCATTGATGGTCAAATGAGGCTGTGTTTGAAGGTGGAACGTCAGGGATATTTAGGTTTGTTGTGAAATCCGATATTCCAGGGTATAATTGGTCGTTTTTGACTATTTTTGATTTTGCCATTATATTTCAACTTAAAAACTATTTACTTGGTGTGATTATTACCGCACAACCTCACATGTGTGACTGTACAGTTATTTTTTCATTTTGACCTACTGTATTAACACAATGGACCTAAAATCACAAAAAAACCATAAAATCCAAGTAGAAAAAGTTAGATTTTTTTTACTGTGAAAACCACAAATATGTTTAACAAACCATTTTTTATTACTTATAATGCAAATATAAATTGTTGTTTGCTGAATATGTGCATACATTTTAAAAATTTACAAATTTATGTGTAACTATTTACATTTAAATGCAGGCAATGCTCAGGTCTGCCTGAGCTCCTTCCAGCTGAATGGAGAGCTGCACTGCCTGCTCCACGTTCAGCTTCTCATTGTTTTGACTCATTAAACAAAAAACCGACTCCACTACGCACTAAACACACAACACTAAACACTACATAACACACTACCTATACACTCCAAACACGCTAAATGTCACAAATCTCTCAATTCTCAATATCGCTGTCTCTACACCGACTGTTGTTGCCTGTCAGTCATCCTCCGACGTCCTTCCCACAACTTCCTGTTCCTCTACAACCAAACTTGCTGCTTGAACACTTTCGTGACAAAAGCCTGTTTTTACCGTTTCTTCTACACCAGACACAAAGCAAACGTGACGGCAATGTTCACGAAAAAGCGTGGCGGACATTATTTACCCTAAGTCCGGTTTTGGACAGGTCGGTGTGTCCTGTCCGTCGACTCGGGAGGTGGGCCGTGTAAGTTGGCTAGCAGCTAGCAGCTAGCTACACACGAACATCCACAGATTCTGATTCCACTTTGTTGTCTGCGTGTCTCCGCATCTCCTCAGACCCGAACAGACACGGTCCGGTCTCGTTTAGTCTCATTAATCCACAACAGTCAGTTTAGATGCACAGAACAGAACGGGACCAAACCGCCGGCTAACTCCAGGTCCAGCTCGCGCTGCCGCAGGTATACATCCGCTTGTTTCTTTATTTGTGTCGTAGGCTTGAGCTCTGCAGTGACTGGCTCTAATGCGCATGTCACTGTGGTGGCTCCGTGGACAATACTCCCGAATTTGTAAAGCATTTATGAAATAATTTATTCACGGTATCATTGCAGTCCAAACAAATGCAAAGTTGCACACCACTTAACCAAACGGCAGCCATGTTGAAACTCTCAGGTCAGTCTGATCCTGATCCGCAGAGATATTTGAGGCACACACACACATACACACACACAGACAGAGAGATTCCTTGCTTTTATAGAGAGATGAAATGAATAATAATTGTTTACTGCTATCATCATGAATCATCTATTCACTGCTTTTACAGTGTCAGTATACTGTTTATTACACCATTAACAGCAAAAACTGTTTTAGGCCCATTTGAAGTTAATTTAGAAAGAAAATAGCTGTGAACTTGTTTGGCTGCACTGTGCAAAAAAGATAATAGAGCCCACAGTTCCAGGATTTAACCTGTTTTGCCTTTCCGCCTCAGCTTTACTCTTAGAACGGTCATAGATGTCCATTAAAAAAAGTACAAAGACAATATATTTAATGTTTCACACCATCAGCTTCATTGATTTTTTATTTATATGCTCATTCTGAATTTGATGCTGACAATCATCTCTGACAATCTCTGAACCCATCAACTGTTGTCATGAAAATGCTGATACCTTTTAAAATCTATGTATTGGCCTTTTCATGATTTTTATTTAAAGGACAGCTGACAGAGAGGATGAGAAGGGGGATGGCAGGCAGCACAGTGAGGACAAAGTCTCTGTACATGGGGCACATGTTCTACCAACTGAGATACTGGAGCAAATTGTGTTTAACCACAACATACAAAGTGTTCCTGAGCTCCTGTGTCTATCCTTTATAAGATTATGTCTTTCACAAAGTGGTTACACTGCATGTTTATGCCCTTCAGAAACATTCTTCATTTTCAACAGCAAAATAATTGCTACTACTACAAACAACAACAACAACAACAAAAACAGACACAATAAATATACCGTGACAAAAGAGCAGTTTGAACATCAGGAGCAAAGAGGCCGATGCCCAAGCAGCTGTAGCTCCTCCTCTGCACGTGTCTGCTGTTCAGCTGCAACAGGGAAAGATCATGATCATGATCCAGAAGTCGTCACCATATTGTTTCTACAGGGTGAAAACAGAGGCTGAACAAACTGATCACATTGTAAAACAAGGCAGTGCTGATCAAATATGAACCACAATCGTGTTAATTGTTTATTTTTCTCTCCTCAGATTTATGTTTTTTTTTAATTTTCCTTTTTTTTTTTCAGTCAGTTACCAACAACAAACCAACTCATACTAGTATCATTAAGAGTATTTACTGGTCGGGTGTGGTGTTTTCCTGTTTATCTAGGTTATCTATCTTTGGAGAAGGGAAATCACAGCTCTATTTCTCAGTTTTCTCTTATCATGTAGCGCGAATTTAAAGAAAATTAATGTCTGTCCACTTCAGAGACGACCCAGTTTTATACAAGCGTTATCTTTCCAGCTGTGAAGTGACTCTTGTGACAACACAATAAAACAACCTTAACAGATACATGAGTATAGCTTGACATTTCTATATGTTTCCGTAAGAGGATGTGGGGGACCAAACAGGAAGTTCTGTTTAACTGATTGTTCAACAGTTTTGGCCATTTCTTGTAAATGGTGGAGGGAGGATTGAAAAGGGTTACTGACATGAGATCACAGTGTGGTCACAGTTTCTTCAGCCTCTGTTTTAACCCTGTAGAAACAATATGGCGGTGACTTCTGGTTCATGATCATGATCTTTCCCTGTTGCAGCTGAACAGCAGACAGGTGCAGAGCAGGAGCTACAGCTGCTTGGGCATCGGCCTCTTTTTTCCTGATGTCAAAGTACTCTTTTGTCGAGTTGTATTTTAGTGTGTGTGTGTTTCTTTGTAGTTCTCTTAAATAGTTTTGCCAAATTGTATGAAAGTCACACAGTTGTCACACTGCATATTGTGAGATGACCCTCACTCGATTCAAGACTCCAACCACAGTGAACGGGGTCCAGAGGAAAAGCTAAATTAACCTCCTAAAACAAGACTCACCTTAAAAAATCAACAGTTCAAGTGTACGTTGTTAAAGGACAATTCACACAGCTTTACATCGCCGTCAGACCGGCCTTTTTTTTGGCACTACATTTTCTCAACCGTAGAATCTCCGTATCCCTGCGCAGTTGCGCTAATGCGGAGGGATACGGAGAGTTAAGTTTAGTTTTTATCGAAAGTAAGACTCTCGTCCAGCAACTGGGCCTTGCGCTGTATTCCGCCGCTCGCAGATCACCAATTGCGCTAATGCACAATTTCGCGTTTTCTCTGGACCCTGTTCACTGCAGTACAAAGCTAAGCGTCTGGCTGGAGCGGCTCTCCACTTCTTCAAACTGAGGCTGTGCTGATTGGTGATTATGGCAGGGAACAGATCGACTATAGATATGTACTTTATATGACCCCACTTAAAAAAACCAGAACTATCCCTTTAAACTGATCTCTATTCAATATCCACAAAGCAGCTTGACAGGAGACACAGGCACTAATTTTCAGTTTCCTACCAATGTTTTTCTTTCAGCCATGACCATATAACTTAATGAGTCAGGAACCATGGCAACAACAGGTGTGCCCAGCAGTGTTCATTACTTTTAATTTTTCCTCTGGAAACAGTTTCCTCGTGCTATTGCAGCTTTCATGTGTTTGGTTCTGATTTTTATCTTTGCAGAACATTTCTGTGTTTGGTTGTGTTTTGTAAATGCTGCACACATGTGTTGTTAAATTGGTGAATATGTTTTCTTAATTTGCTTGTGTTAATTTGTATGTGTTGTCATAAGTTCCAGTGTGCTGAGCCTTTTTAAAAATATGCTCACTTTGCACAAACATATCTGCTTGAAATATCACAGGTCAGAAAGGTAAGAAAAATATGTTCATGTTTGTCTTGAAGTTAACTTCAGCTCATTGAGCGCTGTTGGAAAGTATTTAAACATGCTGTTTGCTGATTTTCAAAATATCAGAGACTAAATGGGTATATGAGGACAACTACAACTCAAAATGTTTAACTAAAGCTAAAGCAATAATAATACAGTTCTCCATAACAAGTAAAATACTTCAGAGTCTCTCTCAAATAACTTTATTAATCAGGAATTAAAAGTAATAGAGTACACTATAAAAGAATATAATGACACAGCCTCTGAAATTAATGACAAACTTTGACCAACAGAATAACAAAATCAAAAAACAATGTAGGATTCACAAACAGTGATAATATGCATTCCAGTAAACTAAGCAGATCAGAGTGAGGATATGAAAACAGATTTTGATTAATAAAATTAAATGACAATCAATACAAGAAACCTTAATATAACAAAAATCATTTTATGCAAAAATCTATCTTGAGTTATGATAATGATTGAATGATTGATCAAGTTTTTATTTTTGTGTCGTGCACATAGAGATAAAAGTACAGCGCTCAAACAATTTATTAATTTCATTTCATTACAGCTGAAACAAAATATTGTGCTGTCTCTCTCAAGCTTTTTTGGTCAGAGCATTTCATTTATTGATTTCTGTCGGGATGTTAAGGGATTGTTTTAAGTAACCCAGATAGCAAAAGACATTAATTCAATGTTGGATTTTGGTCAGATTGGTTTTTTTTGGTTGAGGTTGAAAAATCTATGTTGATTCAGTGTTGAATCACAGTTACCATTTCAACGTTTGAAAAACTGTTGTTGAATCAATGTAGTATAGATGATGATTTTTCAATGTTGAAATGCCCTACAATGAATCGACATCGTTTCAGTAGCCCCATTCACACTGGCTTTTGGGTGCGGCTTCAGTAGCCAATTCCCAGCGGCCAGTATCAGGGCCGCATTATTGGTGAACAGAACCAGCGTGAACGGATAAGCCGGCGGTGCGGAGCGGGGGCGTGTCGGTCGACGGTCAGTTAACTACACAGGTCCCTCAAATTAATACAGAGAAATGTCCCACAAAGCAACGTTACATGACCAAACAAAAGTAACGTAGTAACTGTAACTGTCTTTGGCAACTTATATGAGAAAAAAAAACCACAGCTGTACGTCGAGAAACGTCAGTCCGCCCGAATCTTCATCACATTTCTGCCAGAAAAACAGTGTCTGTTTTTAACTTTAACTCACCAAGTGTTTGTAATGAAAATAAATCACCGCGATGGTCAGCCCTCCTGACCGAGACATCATTGAACTTTCCCCCAGAAAACAGCCTCAGTCTCAGGAAGTGAGGGAGTCAGATTGACAGGGGGGGACACCGGGAATCCCCTTGAAAACACACCGACTTCATCACCATGACATCACCGTCACGCCTCTGTAGGAGCCGCAGTGCCGGCTTTCTGTGTGAATTCACGGCGGTTTGTCTTTAAAGGCCCGACCTCGTCCGAGTCTCCCCAAACGCTTCAGATGTCCAAAGGTTGTGCCAGTGTGTTCCTCCATTAAGGCGGAGCTGCTTGGCTCTGTGTGTGACACAAACTGGTAAGTCCTTATGGAATATTATTTATTGTCCCATTCAGACACCATCACCTGACTGTCATCGTTTGACTAAATGTTAACTTTGTGAATTATTTCCATGCCATGTGGCAACTGAGTCTGGAGTCTGTTGCATTAGCAATGCATGTAATATAATAATATTAGCTAGCATGCTAGCTACCGTTATGTCCACTGTTTCGCTAGCGATTTTCGTGATTAAAACATAATTTATTTATCTGTGTATATAAAAGCATTCTTAGCATTTTTGATAATTACATAACCAATGTTGTAATCAGCACCACGGTGAAGCAGTTTATTTAAAATGGTGAACTAAGAAAACTAGCGGCATGGAGCTAATCACTAGCTAGCGTATGTAGACTGGGATCAATTCCCTTTACATGTTGTTGTTCCAGTGTAGAGCGAATATGGAAAGTTTTACTACAGTGAGGCATGTTATGGGGGAATTTAGCCTGGGGAAACAGTGAAAACAACATGCCTTTACCGAAAAGTCCCTCAACAGGGCTACCTGTAGTGTAGCTAGAGTATAGCTGAACATTGCAACTGGAAAGGACACAGGGAAAATTGTTTTTCTGTCTTTTTCTCTTTCTTGTTGAGATATTTTAAAGTATTTTGTAAGAGCCTGAATAATAAAATAATTTGGCTGATATATATTTTTATTGTTAGTTTATACATTATTTTTTATTTTTCTTGTTTCCCTCTTTTTTCAGGGTTGTGGTACAAGAGGACTTTAGAGGATTCACTGCAAGCAATACACAAGTTATATAATATAGCAGCACCACCTCTCTCTCTAGCTAAGATGGCTTCTTATTGGGCCAAAAGACATAGAGTCATCAGAACTGTAAGGGACATAGAGAAAGATATCCTTAAGGAATATAAGGAACTCTGCATAATGAAAATATTAAAGTGCAAATTTATACTCCTGTGTGAACAGAGAACCAACCTTCACAATCTCTCACATTTCCCAACTTGATACACCGCCAGCTTCCCATGTACACTTGGAAAATGAGCATTATGCATAGCATAATGTAATTATATTTAAAATTCTTTCAGTTGCTGGTAATGTTTATTTTTGTATTTTCAAGGCCAAATCCTGTGTCTGTGGAGACAGACTAGTAGCCAGAAATCAGCAGTGTTAAAAGAAAATTTGCCAAGCCACTTGCTGTTCACTTTCCAGGTACAGTGGTGCCACTGTCAATTATGACACTAACTGCTACAACTACTGTAAGTATTGCCAATTATAATTCTACTTATTTGTTGCTTGCTCAGTGCTGCCAGAATCCAACCAGTATCCCTCTCTACCAACCACAGATGCAAGCAGTGGTATATCATTGCTTATTATAATGGTAGATACAAAATGTAATTGCATGTGAGCTTTAATTTACAAGCATTTAGTTCCTCTGTCAATACATGCAAACATATCAGTCATGTGATGTGTGTTGAAAAGTTACAGCTCTATTCCTGTATTGTGTTCCCTTCTTTTAGCCTCTGGAGGAAGCTACTCAGAGGATGTTCAGTCATTTGAACAGCCTAATAATGGAAAGTGAACCACTTCACATAACTACCTCAGGGTGGACAGATTTTAAATGTCAGTTATAGCAATCATAGTTTATGTTTTGGGTTCTCTCATTTTAGGCTTTTGTGGAAACTTCTTGGCAGAGCTAGAGTCAACAGATGTCTGTAGTGGTGGTAAGTAGACAAATAGGCTAATGGCTATGTGATGCCCTCAGCCACTCCTATTGTGTCTAAAGTCTGTTTATTTAGTGTCTCCCCATTTTGCAAGGAGCTGTTTGCGTTGGCACGATATTATGTTATTTTACCTTGACTAATTATGTTTATTTGAACCGATTTCAGGAGGGCACCATACTGGACAAGTAAGGAATGGTATGTCCGTTGTCCCTGTGTCAAGAGGCTTTAGATACATTTGTGATTATTTTATTAGCTATCACTCAATAGTTGCTGTGCCTTTGCTATTGCGCCATTACATACAGTAATGTGACTCTATAAAAGACTGAAATATTTGAACTTCTAGCTCCTGCCACTCTGTATAAACTTTAAAACATATATATAGTCTTGATAAATTGTATCCAAGCTTTTTTCTTTTACTCCAAGTTAAATCCTCTTGAATAATTTGATTGTCCTGTTTTTAGACTTTGCTGGCAATCACCATCACCACCCTCAGGGCTATAAAGGTGAGTTAACTAACAAATTCTCATCACATTTTTTTAATTTTTTGGTTTTTAACACCAGACATCTCAAATGATGCCATTCCATGGCCAATCAATCTGGGCATCCTTAGTATGAGGCTATGGGCCTTCATACTGTATCATAAAACATTGTACACATTACATTTAATATTGATTTTGATTGATTGATTTAGAACCCATATATGTAACTATACGTTTCAATCCTTTTGGGGATGTTGTTGCTATGTACAGTATATAGCAACATAATTTTTTGTAATTTTTGAATAAATATATTCTGAGACACAGAGTAGACATAAACTGTGCCATTGTTTTACGAGTATTAGTTTGGATCAACTATTTGAAGATAAGGTTGAAAATAGTTGTCCGTGTACTGAAAATCTAGTACGCTATAAAGGACACACTGGACATTTGTGTCACTTTGGAATGGAACTGCAGCTGCAGAACTGCAGCTTTCGTATTTTTAATTTTACAACTTTATAACACTTTTTTTTTTCTTTCTTTTTGTTTCAGAGGTTGCTCATCAATTTGACCGCAAGCTGACAGTATTGCAATACAGAGATGCGCTGCAGAAATGGTTGCGTTACACACCTGAGAGGAGTGGCGGAGAACCAAGAAAAGAAAATACAAAGAGTTAGAAGGACAAATGAGTTGAACCTTTAAAGCTAGTATGCTCTTATGTTCAGTTCATGTTGAACTGGGGTCCTATTTGTAATGTTTGTGTCCCCTGGATTTTCAGGGCAAAGGTAGCCAGATAATTCATTAAGATGTTTGTTTATGTTGAACTGTGGTCCTATTTCTGAAGGACATTTGCCATGTTTGTGTCCCCTGGAGTTTCAGGACAAATAAATAATTCTCCACCTAAAGCCTGATTTATGCTTCTGCGTCGCTGCGACGGCGTACCTACGCCGTCGACGCAGACCCCTCCGCGGACCCTACGCCGTAGCCTGACGCGCGCCTCCAAAAAATCCTGACTACGCGTCACTTCGACGCGTCGAGACGCGAACGGCAAGGACTGTGATTGGTCCGCTTATGGCGGGTGGATAGTGCCACTGCTAGGATTACCAGGAGAAGGAGAAGGAGCAGCCTCCCCCATCCGTCACCGTCAGACCGTGTGGATTTTTGAATGGGAGTGAATGGGATAGCAGATAAGAGACCGGCGGCGACTTCACGGCGAGTGCATGGAAAGTATGGCGGGTGGATAGTGCCACTGCTATGGCGGGTGGATAGTGCCACTGCTACCCTACCGCAG
>CAEMYA010000040.1:11375-30126 GCA_903131615.1 Diplodus sargus
AAGATACTCTATTACTATCTGCTATACCGCCTGCTTCTTCTTCTTGCTTACTGGCGGTTGGCATCCAGCTCAGTACCACCACCTGCTGCTCTGGAGTGTACACACTTCGCCTCGTTAGTAAATGAGCAAAAGAAGTTGCGTGGCATATGAACCGAACGGTACACACACGCCCCGAACCGTGACAAGCTTACCGAACGGGACAGATTTTTTTTGATGAACCGTTCCACCCCTATTGTGAACATATAGTACGGACGACTACTGGTACTTCACAAAATAATAACTTCTTGATAAATAATCAAGTGTGTAAAGACAGGTGTAAGAACAGATAGAACATTCCGGTGAGTTTTTCACTTTACTGCAGTCTTTAAAACCTGGAAAGGACAAAACCTGTGAAATATTACCATATAATAATATCCACAATCTGAAACTGTATATAGCATAGTTATTATGATCACAGGGTAGACTGATGTGTTTTTTCAGGGCCGAAATCAATTATTAGTAATCATGACTAAACTATGACTAATATACATACATTTGCTGTAAAGACAAAAATCTTAGTGTCAAAGTTTAGAATAACCTGTGAAATGTAACATGTACAATTAACATATACAAATATTAATGAAGTAATAAGACAAACTCATAAATATGTATCTTTCCCATGAGTGAATACAAAAGTTTTGTTTATTTAGTTTATTTACGCAGAAGAAAATCAGTCAATAAAGAGCTATATCTTTTGATTAACATGTCTCTCAAAAACTACAGGGTGCTCCTTTAAGTAGTATTTTGAAGTACTTGAGTATTTCCATATTCTGCTACTTGTTGATGAAGGTTCTCAGTCATCCAGGTCACGGTAATTCTAAGTTCTGTATTGTAGGCAACTAGACTTGTTTAATTACTTGAAGACATTTCACCTCTCATCCAAGAAGCTTCTTCAGTCTCAACTAACTGGAGGGGAGTGGCAGGCTTCAAACCCTGAGTGGGTGTTCCCAGTCAGATAGTATTGTGGGCGGGATATTAAGTTATTAAATAAGTATTAAGAACATTTGTCATTTTAACACGTGATAACTTTGATAAACAACTGAATGGTTCATTAATTTTTCTTGTAATTAGTGTTGTCTTGCTGTAGGGGGCACCACAACACAACAACGGTAACAGAGACCATTGAGGGGAATTGATCAGTTCACAGTTTCTCTTTGCTGTTGCAGATAGGAGTGAATAGCTGAAAAGTTACAATGTATTTCATCTCTGCTCTGAGTGTCAGCTGTGTCATGTGCTCTGTATGGATTCTCACCCAGGTCCAGTGAGTCAGCGTGGGGCCGATGGGAGAAGGAGGTGCCCTTGTACACCTGATCCAGCAGCTTCTCTTTCACTTGTGTGATGGTGTCACAGTCCAGCACTTTGGCAGGCAGCGGCTGGGTCTCGTTCACTCCTCCTCCCTGCACCAGTACATTCACAGTCTGCAGAAGAAGAAAAAATAAGGGGTGAGGGAATGAAAAATAAATATAACTTCCTAAAAGTCATGGTGAAAGTCTGGGATTCCTTATTACAAACGATAATTTTTTTGAAAGTCAGAGTTCTCCTCACCAGGGTCTTGTACTCCACGTCCTCTCTCAGTAGGCGGTTGTCATTGAGGGTGTACTTGGCCTTGCCAGTCACAGCGTCCACTGGTCCTTTATCCACCTGGTGCTTTATGGCCCTGAACAGCATGTAGAGTGACTCCCCTGCAGAGTCCTGTACGCACGCACGCACACACGTACACATGCACACACAGAGTCAGTCAGTTAGTCTTGGTCTAACACATTCTGCAGGAGAGTAGAAGGGCTCAAATGACATGGAAACAAAGATGGAGGCATGTGACATGAGTCACAACTTTGTTGAGGCTGTAAAGTTTCTACGTAATAAAACTTCATATTTTCACCAGAAATTCTCCAACAGTTCACCTCAGTTTAGAGCAGTGGTAATGACATTACATGGTGCAATTTATCCTCAGGTTTTTCCTCAATATTTTATTTTTTTATTTTCTATCTCATAACTACCTAGGCATTTTATTGTGTATAGTATTTTATTGTTAGGGACATTATAGTTACTTGTTTTTGATGCATATGTATATAGTTCTCTATTGTTTCTTATTGCCTCTATATTTGCCCTTATATTTTTATTGTATTTGTACTGAGTGGACCTGCTGCTATGATGACCGAATTTCCCCTTGGGGATTAATAAAGCTATCTATCTATCTATCTATCTATCTATCTATCTATCTATCTATCTATCTATCTATCTGTCTGTCATTGAGGTTGTTTTGCAGGTTTTGGAGAGATGAGTCTGCCTTCTCCTCAGTACAACGGAATATATCTTACTCAGCTTGTGATGCCAAAATTAAAAAATAAACTAACAAAAAAATAAAACTCAGCAGCTCTCTTTCGAGTAATCATGACCGGGTTACTCAAGATATTCAACAGAACTTGTTGTTGTGAACCAAACCTGCCAACAGTATTACTGCACAAAAGGAAGTGAGCGTCTACTCATGGGCAACAGGCTCGTTCTTGTGAAAATGCCAAATGTAAACATTAATGGCATCTTCCTTGTGTGCTCTGTAACCCTAGCTAGTTTAGTTAGCTAGCCCGACTTCCTTCAGTCGATGCATGCTTCCCTCTGTGCGGTGATAAGGTTGGCGGGTGTAGTTCATTAGAAAGAAAATACCAGTTCGACTGTCTAATTTCAACATGAAACTGCTCACTAAAAGGTGTGTGGACTATCTCATATAACCAGGTAAGGACGCTGTCCCATGTGCAGAGGCTTTGTCCCACTTCAGCTGCCTGGGGTTTGAGTCCAACCTGTGGCCCTCTGCTGGGTATTGGTTTTGTCTTTTGTAATATTCAATCGTTTGGCTGCTCGGACAAACACATTTCCCCGTTTGCAGGATATTAAAGAATTTCTGATTCTGATTCTGATCCCTTCTCTCATCACGTTTCCTATCACCACTCAGTACCATGAAAAGGCCAAAAAATACATAACCAGGTCTTGATTGCTGTAAAGAGACATTGCTGATGAGTTTTTAAAATGCATTTTTTGGTGCTTTGAATAACACAAGCTGGGTGTCATCTATCGCCATTAAATTGAAGAGAAGCCAGACATCCCTATGGCTGATATCTCCAAAATTCTGCACCTATCAGAAATCCAGTCTAGACAGATGAATAACACCACAGGTAAGAGAAAAGTAAGTATCTTTGATTCAAGTGACAAGTGTCCTTTAAATCCTGCAAAACTCTACTTATTAGTGTCACTTTAGGTTTCCTCACATGTTTGACTGAAATAACATTTGACAGTGCAGTTGTAACAGAACCAGCAAATCATGTCTTATGCGCTGACTCACCCTGAGGAAAGCATAGAGGCAGATGGACATCCAGTTGGTGAGCAGCTTCTCCACCACCGTCTCTGTTCTGCAGAGAGAAAACACAGAGTGAATCACCGATAATGATCTTTAAAACACCTTGAACCTTGAAGCACACTTCTTCTTACCGTCGCAGCATCAGTTTGGGGTTCTTGGCCACGTACTGCTCCACCAGGTCATTGAGCAGAGTTTTAAGGATGTCGGTGAAATACTCCAGTTTGCCATGTAGCGCCACCGTCAGCAGGGAGGCCACATAGGCCCTGTCTCTGGGTGAGAAGGTCCGCTGGCTCTCCAGAGTGTGAATAAACTGACAGGGAGAAAATAGTGCCAAGTTATTCCTCTGCTCAAAATGTAGATACTGTCCTAAAACCCTCTCCAGTCACGACACTTGTGGTGATGATGACTACCTTGGTGAGGAAGAGTTTACTGTTGAGCAGGTTGGACAGCTGCACCAGGCCCTGCTCCACCGTCTGCCGCCGACACTCCTGAACGTCCAGGTCTCGCCTCAGCGGAGACTCCCGGTGACCAGGGAAGAAAATGCGTTCAGCATACATCCGATAGTCCAGGAAAGGAATGCCAGAGCCCACCAAGTCACTGGACATGTCCATCATCTCTGTCATAAGGTCTGAGACATGGTGGAGGATGAGGGGAGACAGATCAGGATGTTTTGCTAGGTCTTCAGCTTTCACTAGGGGTTTCATGATTCTCCAAATCCATGATTTGATTTGACTTTAGATTTAAAGGTTACAATTTGATTTAATCTGAGATATAAACTTTTTTTCAAGCACTGACAACTCTGCTGTTTTCAGACTTTCAAAATCTGGATTTGTAAAGATGTACAGATAATTGGTTTTATGGCCTAACAACTGACATTACATTTTCAAATGTTAAAAGAAAGGGGTATTTTACAACAACAGCTTGACCTTATCTTGGTGTCTTTTTGCAGGTTAGTCCAAATGATAATCAGCAAAAATAAAGATTCCAGAGTTCAACAGAAAATACCGTTGTTCAGTACTTCAGTGATTCAAAAATAAACAACTAAAGATAAAAATTTAGTTTGTTAAAAAGTTAAGTTTTTCTAATCCGTCACTCCAGCCAATTGGTCATCTGCGTGCAGCTGAAGGCCATCAGTAAGACAGCTTTATCGTCTTTAAAGTGTTAATTAGGCAAGCTGGAGAGAAAGAAATATACTGGGAAAAATCGCCAATTTTGATGATTGAAACTAAAAGTTCATTTTTCTCAATTTTTAGATCAGAATAGACACCATGACACCCCTAGCTTTCCCCATATACAGTATTACATTCAAAGTGCATGTTGGCAGGTAGGAGCTGCAAAATACTGACTCTGGAGATGTTCGCAGACTAATTTTAAACTCCTTTGCAGCAGCCATATGAGGAACATTTCATCCATAAAGTCTCTGTTGGCCTCCACAAACTAAAATAAATCTTTCTTCTTCTTTTTCTTCTGTCTTTGGCTCTACTCTCCCAACCCTTTCTCCTCTCTTTCCTGCTCTGTCTTACTCTTCACACTCTCACCTGTAAACTCTTTCTTGCAGCGGTCTCTCACACTGGTTTCCAGGTTCTCCAGTTGGATCTGGACCTTCTTGTAGTCTCTCAAAGCCTGCTTACTCTTTCTCCTGATGGACACCAACAAGGACAAAGACAGAAGGTCAGGCAGGGATAGGAGAGAGGAGAAGTAATACCAGTTTCACACTTGATTAGTAGAAATCCAAAGAAACAGTGAAAAGGTTGACTCAAGTAATTTGACCCAACAACCCCCCACCAGTGAGGATCAGGGTTCATCCTGGGGTCATGCTGGGTCAGAAAATGAAAACACAAGCCCCATTCACACATAGAAGCCGCATTATCGCCCCAGTGATGGTTCGCCAATTCTCCGCCGTTGGTTGTCCACTCAGAGCCAAGCAGCCGCGGCTGCGGCTCCTAAAGTGGCTTGACGGTACATGTCATGATGATGACGTCTGTGTGTTTTCAAGGTGTTTCCCCGACGTCACCCTGTCAGTCTAAACCCGCGTTTCTAATCATATGGATGCTGTTATAATGTGTTGTGATTGAGATCCTGACCCACCAAACATCCTGGAAAGTGACAAAGTTTACATTTTCTAAATTACATAATTACATTGCCATCAGTAAACTGGATGCTGTCTGACTCCGTCACTTGCGGGGAGAAGGCTGTTTTCTGGGGGAAAGTTCACTGAAGTCTTATTCCGGAGGGCTGACCATCACAGTGATTTATTTTAAACACAAACACTTGATGAGTAAAAGTTTTTGCTGGTGACAGATGCTGTTTTTTGGGCGGAAACGTGATGAAGAGTCTGTAGGTCAGGTGGGAGGTTGATAGAAACTTCTCCCCTTATAACTGTGGTACTTTTTTCCTCGCACAAGTTGCCAAAGACAGTTACAGTTACTACGTTACTGTTGTTTGGTCATGTAACGTTGCTTTGTGGGACATTTCTCTTTATTTAGATGAGTGAAGGACCTGCGCAGTTATCACACATCAGACCGACACGCCCTCAATACGCGCAGCCGGCTTATCCATTCACACTGGTTCGGTTTGCCAATACTGTGCCCCTGATACTGCCTCCAGAGGCGGACCAGTGCTGGAGCGAAATTTCACCCCTCGCCCTCTCTGAGACATTCACACAGAGGCAGTGTGAATGGGGCTACTGCCTGATTTGGTAACACCTAAAGGGGATTAGTGCTCAAACCCGTCTTGACTTTTACTGGACAAGTCATCCACACCAAGAACAGTAACTACAAATGCATTGTTTTAAAAATTGTTCTCACTCTGGTGATTGGAGGAACAGATTGACAGCCAAACCACATCTGAAGTTACAGATGTGACACCAGTAACTGTGACACCCATATCACCGGATCAGTGTAGTTGGCATTATAGTTATGGCTCTTGGTGTGGACTGAACTTTTTAATGTTGCTAGGCTAAAGGTTTGGGGGACCTGCGGCAATAAAACAATAAAATGCAGCCTTAATCAGTTCAGTACATTGATAGGTTTTTGCTGTTACAGACCTCTTTGCCAACTTAGACTGGTATAACCTGTGGCTTATGCTGTTCAGCTAGCTGATGGGTCCATGACTCTTATCTACTTGTGCTAATGTTGAGCCCTTCTCAGACCTGGAATGTGCAACATTAGTGGCTTCCTCTATCAGTACGTTCACACATTAGTGTCTAAGGTTTATTCAGACATGACCCAACCTTTACAGAAAGTGACACATGCTCATGCCATTATTACCATCTGGAGTGAGAGAGGGATGGTGTAACTACAGGAGAACTATGAGGAGTTGGAAAATAAGGAGGAAGAGGAGTTTTTCTGATCTCTCACTAACTGATGGATTCTGAAACTTGTTGTGCCTTTGAAGCCTTAATTAACTAATGTAGTAAGAGGGGAACTCGCCCCTTCTGCTCACAGCAAATCCACAAATACATATTCTGACAGGACATAAAGTTGTGACTCTCACTAAATTTTTAACCTCTTCTGCCACACACTGTGAGAGCAAAACAATGTTTTTACAACTGATCTGACATAAGAGGAATCTTAGTTAAAACTGGCTCATTCACACTTCATGTTTTATTCAAATGTTGGTGTGTGCATTAAAGACAAGATTTAATGTATCATAACAAAAAATCTCAAAAAAGTGCATTCTATTTGGGTGCATAACAACATGCCACTGCAGCCTTTGAGGTAACCTGACAGCGTTCCATTTAGATGGCAGCATTGACAATTCTGTGGAAATGTTACAAGATACGATCTGCATGACTAGCTATAACAAAGTCATTAGGCTTATCCAGATCAGAGATAGAAATATTGAATTGCACATCTACCTAATGAAGTTCATGTCTTGATGTGAATTACCAAGCCCTATTTAGTTCTCAGTATCATCAAAACATTGCTCTATAGTGCTACTACTGTTAAAAAAACTCCAGAAGGTGCGTTTAACTAATTCATACACTGATCCGATTGTGTGCCTTTTTCCTTTGTCTGCGTCCCCCCACTCACCTGTAAATGAGCACGATGATGAGGACAATGAGAGCCACAATGGATGCCCCGACCCCAACTCCAATCTGAGCCTCCAGGGGGAAGGTGGACAGGCTGAGGTTGTCGTATTGAACCTTACCAAGGGAGAAGTTCAGGTTGCCCATTTGGACCTGAAACACAGACACATACTCCTTACTTAGAGCAGTGTCCTTATCAGGTACTCACACAGTCCAGTCACATGCTGTAAACAGTGAAGTTATTCTGTGGTATGAAGGTTATACTGTGGCTGACTCACAGTGAATTCAGGCAGACTGTCGGAACCCTCTTGTTTCTTGCCGTTGGATCCCGAGGCGGGCTGCTGAGGTGGCGGCTCACAGTATAAATGGTTTGCCGTCAGGGTCTTAACGGCACACACACCCTCACCCACCAACACTACCACCTCATCCTTCGTGATGGCCAGGTCCAGGTTTTCCCCCTGAGAACACATGGAGATGGTAATTTTAACTTCAAGTTCTTTTGATGTTCAAAAATGTATATCTTTTTAACCTTGTTTGGTTCAAGTGTGCAGTTTTTGTAATTCTTTAACAATGGTTAAACATGTAGTTTTCTAATAATTGTATTAGCCTGTTTAAGCATGTTTCATGTTCCTGTTCTGTTCTTCTACCATAATGACAAATAGCACTGCTAACAACCAAGGCTGGGGCAGTAGGCCACCAAAGACCAGCACTGAATTCAAGGTAATGCAAATCTGTATCCAATTTCAGCAAAATCCAACAATTAGTGAAAGGTCCGAACACTGATGGGATTGACTGACATAAAATCAGGTTCTAACACTCCCTCACTTCAGGCCTTATTCCATTCTTTAGGAGGGGCTTTACTGTAGCTGTCTTAAAAGGTCAAGACAGCTACAGTAAAGCCCCTCCTAAAGAATTCCACCCTAGACTCAGCTGACGTCCGAAACTACAGACCTGTATCTCTTCTTTCATTCCTCTCTAAAACCCTGGAATGTGCAGTGTGCAACCAACTGTCCTCCTATCTTTCCCAAACGACGTCCTTGACTCTAATCAGTCAGGCTTTAGGACGGCTCACTTCACTGAGACGGCCCTCCTCACAGTGACTGAGTGACTCTGTGCTGCCAGAACTTCATCCCAATTATCAGTCTGCGTTCACCTCGACAAATCTTCAGCCTTTCACACAGTCAACCACCAAATCCTCCTTTCCACTCTGGCTTAACTTGGCATTGCTGACTCTGCTTTAACCTGTTTAAAGTGGAACTCTCGCCAAAATGCAACCTAGGCTTTTTTTGTGAATGCACCTGAGTCAAACCTTTGTGTAAAAGCATAACTACGACGAAAGAGGCACTTTTAAGATCCACCTTAACTCTCCTCCAGGTTACGTCACATTCGGAGATCGATACTTCTCGGCTGGCAGGACGGTGGCTAGCGGAACAAGCAACTACTAAGGTGAGTTATTCAAAAACTTTCTTTTTCGTAAACTCTGTGTACACAAACAATGTTCTCAATGATCGAGTTCATGTGTAGAGACCCTGGTGATACCGTGGACAAAGTTTCATGTTGTGTCAAGCATCCTTAGTGTTTTAAAAATAACGATTTTGATGCTATCGTAAAAACGCCCGTAGCACTCCCGTTGAACATGCATTTGACCCGAAAACGATAAATACGGTAAATCTTAAAAGTGCCTCTTTCGTCGAAATTATGCATTTACACGAAGGTTTAACTCGGGTACATTCACAAAATAAGCCCAGGTTGCATTTTGTCGAGAGTTTCACTTTAACATCATACCTGACAAATCGTACCTTTCAGGTCACATCGAATGGCTCCCTTATCCATCCCTGCTTTCTGGAAACTGGCGTTCCTCAAGGCTATGTATTAGGACAGCCTCTGTTTTCAGTATGCCCTTACCCTTGTTATGCAGACGACACCCAACTGTTCCTCTCTTTTCCCCCATCCTCCGATACCCACGTGGCAACGTGCATCTCAGAATGTCTGGCAGACAGCTCTGCTTGGACTGCTGCACATCACCTCAAGCTCCACAGCTTAGTAAAACTGAACTCCTCTTCATCCCGGGAAAAGACTGCCCTAACATGGACCTGTCAGTCACTGCCGAGGAACCTGGGTGTAATCAAGGTAGTCAGCGGAACTGCATCTGTCTACCTCCAAACACTGGCCAGACCACAGGCCCCAGCATGAGCACTTTGCTCTACTACATCAGCTGGTTGCTGGTACCGCCATTGCTGGGAGCAAACAAAGCCCACTCAGCAATGTCACAACTCTTCTCTGCTCTTGCATCTCAGTGGTGGAACTAACTTCCGACCAGTGTCAAGACACTGGAATCACTCCCCATCTTCTTGCAAAGACTCAAGATTCATTTGTTCAGACTTCACCTCAACCCCGCATAGCATGACTTTCCATTTTTGTAAGTCAGCTGCTTGATGTTTTTTTTTCCGCTAAAAATGATCTGTTTGGATAAATGCATTAAATCACAAGTCTGGTTGTTGTTTTCTGACAAATTGAGAATGCCATCAATGCTTCACTTGAGTAAAATAACTTATTCCAGAGCGTTTCATTACACTACACTATGCCTCCTAGTCTCCTCTCTCCTCCAGTGATCTGGAAGTAGTTACCCCTGGGGCATCATTGACGATCTTTAAGTCCCTTGAATGCACCTTGAAAACCAAAAAAAGAGAGGAGGCTTCTGGAGATGAAACACAGGTGTATCGTTCCCCACACCTCCATCTCTCTGGAAGGAGCCAGGATGAGAGGAAGAGATTTGAGTGAAGGATCAAGGAGACATGCCAGCATAATGAAAAGCACCCAATCACATCCTCTCCTCTAACCTCCAGCTGGATGAAGCTGCCAGGGTTGTAGCGGTAGGCCTTTAGGGGGTCCTGCTGGTTTAGGGGCCGCAGGACAGGGTTAGGTTCATAGCTGAAGGTCTGGGGGTTCAGGCGGCTGAAGTCAAAGCGCAGGTTGTCCAGTAGAAACTCCACAGTGACCTTTGACCCCCAGATAGAGGAGTCCACCATAGGAGAGCGACACAGGATCAGAGTAGAGGAGTTCACCTCACAGCGCTCTGTGAACTATAAGATGAGGGTGTAGAAAAGATATTTTGTAAAGGAAATTTAGAAATGAACTAACACAGACACACACAAACTAACCTGTTTGACAGAGCAGACAGAGCCTTCAGGACAGACAGGGTTAGGAACCATCCTCGCTGGCCTCCCCACAGTCTCCTCCATGTCCTCCCCCTGCTCTCCACTCCTCTTTTTCCGTCTTTGCTTCCTCCTTTTATTCTGGCGGACTGAATCATAAGGAGTGACGGTCACCACCATGTGGGGCTCCTGCACCACATCCAGGTTGTGGCCTGACACGTAGATCCGCCGGCCACCACTAAAAAGACAAAAAAGTTACATTTTATGTACTTCAGTATGGACCACATATCAACTTTTTAATTGAAGGTTGAGAAATCAGGGTGAGCCTCACTCCATAAAGCTCTTTGCTGGTGTGGCGTGGCTGATGTTGGGGTTGTGGGTGAAGTGGTAGGCTGAAGAGTGGAGGTGGCGCTGGCTGCTGCCATAATGCAGGGTGAGTCGGTGATCTCCTGTCTTATTGCTGCTGCCTGTCACACACTGAACACTGGACGTCTGCACCTCTGACACACTGAGGTGAAGAGGAGAAGGCACACAGGACACACTTATTCATAAATTATGTGATACTTTACTGACCCCACACTCAAATCATCAATGTATGTCTATCTGTGTGTGTGTGAGGTTACTAAGGTAACTAACTGAGCAGTCATGCTAAAGAATAGCTGCTGAACAATATTATTGTTTTCTGTTTTCTCAAAACAACTAGAAGAAAAAAAAAAAAAGACAGAGGAGGACTCAACTAAACAAACAAGAAGACTAAGTGAAAACTACTGGACACTGACAGTAAGTTTTAACACTTTAAATTTACAAATAAAATCCCAACTGAAATATTAAAGCTAACAGCTAACTAGCTTACACTAGCTTAATAACAGTTGGACAGTTGCCTAGCAACGGCATCAGTGGCATCCTTGGCAGCAGTAGAAATGGAACTTTCCCTGTTATAATAATAATAATAATGACAATAATAATAATAATAATAATAATAATAATAATAAAAATATATTTAATTTGTAAAGCACTTTATGTTCAAATCTCAAAGTGCTGCAGGAAAAGCAACAATAAAAGAGAAAACATTAGTAAAAAAAACACCTAAAAGTCAAAAGCAACTTAGAGGTCATAGGATCTGCTAAAAAGGAAAGTTTTAAGTCCTTTTTTAAAACAGTCTGTGGTGCCCTCAGGTAGTCAGGGAGGCTTTTCCATAGACGAGGGGCGGCAGAACAGAAAGCCCTGTCCCCTAAGGTGCGGAACTTATTCCTGGGAGGCTGGAGACGGTGAGAGTTGGTCGAGCGGAGGGGTCGAGATGAGGATTGTGGGGTTAGCAGTTCTTTAAGATAGGAGGGGGCGTTGCCATGGATGCACTGGTAAGTGAGGAGAGAGACCTTGTAGTCAATCCTGGCGGAGATGGGAAGCCAGTGAAGTGAATGGAGGATGGGTGTGATGTGTTCATACTTTCGCACTCTCATCAGGATCCTAGCAGCACTGTTTTGCACATACTGGAGCCTTTGGATGCTCTTGCTAGGGGTTCCAATGAGTAGTGCATTGCAGTAATCCAGCCTGGAGGAGACAAAGGCATGGATGAAAGGAGAGTGAGGGTCGGAGTTTGGCAATATTTCTGAGATGATGGAAGGAGTTTTTGCAGAGACGTTTGATGGGGGCCTCAAAGGTGAGGTGAGGGTCAAATATGACACCAAGGTTAGTGACGGATGTGGAGAGGGGAATGACCTGCCCGGAAAACGTGATGCTGGTTATGGAGGATGACTGGATCTGGTGAGGGGTGCCAACAAGTATGACTTCTGTTTTGGAGCTGTTTAACTGCAGGAAGTTGTGCTTCATCCATGCCTTTATCTCCTCCAGACAGGTGGTGATAGTAGATAGTGGTGATGGGGGAAGCAAAGTTGCAGAGGGGCGTGTGTCCATCTTTATGTACAGTTGTGTGTCATCTGCATAACAGTGAATTGAGACCCCAAAGCAACTAATGATCTGGCCAAGGGGGAGCATGTAGAGTGTGAAGAGGGTGGGGCCAAGGACTGACCCTTGAGGTGGCAGTGTGTGTCCCTGATCTTGCAACTCCAATGGAGACGTACTGTCACCTGTAGGTAAGATACGAGTGGAACCAGTCGAGAGTGGTGTCAGTGAGTCCGATGGTGTGATGTAGCCGGTTGAGAAGTATACAGTGGTCGACAGTGTCGGTTGCTGCAAGGAGGATGAGGAGAGAGGGTGAGCCAGTATCCGCCGTCATGAGCTCATGACTCTCATCAGAGCTGTTTCAATGCTGTGGGCGGAGCGGAAACCAGACTGAAACCTTTCGAAAAGGTTGTTGTGTTTCAGGTGATCCTGTAGGCGGGCAGAAACTGCTTTTTCTAGTACCTTGGAGAGAAATGGAAGGTTGGAAATGGGCCTGTAGTTGGCAAGGATTTCAGGGTCCAAGGAGGGTTTTTTAAGGATTGGTCTGATTATGGCCGTTTTTAGGGCAGGTGGAACATAGCCAGCTTTGACGGAGTGGTTTATCACTGTGGTGATCAGAGGACTTACGATAGAGATGTTTGTTTTCACCAGGGCCGTAGGAAAGGGGTCGAGGGCACAACTAGAGGGTTTCATCCTCCTGATGATGTCCTCAACCCCTTGCTGTGAGACTTCAGGGAAGCAGTGGAGAGGCTGGGAGATCGCAGACTGTGGGTCGACAGTCAGGATAGGTAGAGTGGAGAGACAGCCAGATAGGACTTCACGGATGGAGTGCAGTGTTCTTCTGTAGTTTCTGTGTGCGGGGCTGTTAGTGGCTTGAGGAGATGGTTAATGGTGGAGAATAGCTGCTTAGAGTTTCCAGGATTCTCTTTTATGATGTTGGAGTAAAATTGTGATCGTGCCTCTCTGAGGGATTTTGAGTAGGCCCTTTGATGTTCCCGATAGGCTGTTTATGCACAGTGAGATTCGAGGCTTTGTAACGTTGCTCCAAATACGTAGGATATAAACTAAATATTCAGAAAACCCAAATCCTAACACAAAACTATACTCCATCTAAACAACTTCATGATAGATATCATCTGAATTGGGACCAGGATGCAATGAAGTATCTAGGTGTACTATTTCCTAAAGACATTTCTACATTAGCAAAGATCAACTATGACCCCCTCCTCACCAGAATAAAACTGGATATACAAAGATGGAAATCCTTTTATGAGCTTTATTCAAAGGGTGGAGACCATAAAAATGAATATACTCCCGAGACTTCTCTTTTTGTTCCAGGCTCTTCCGGTGGAAATACCCACAAAACAGTTCTCTGAGTGGGATAACATTATTTCCAGGTTCATATGGCAGGGAAAGAAACCCTGGGTAAGGTTTAAAACATTAAAATTATCGAAAGAGAGGAGGTATGGCTGTACCAAATTTAAAGGATTACTTTTTCTCAGCTCAAGTTAGACCATTGATAAATCTGTGTAACCAAGACCACCATGCCAGATGGAAAGACATCGAGCTATCACTCATTAAGGACCCTCCACTTCTGACAGTACTGGGCAATAAGGACCTGGAAAAATTTGTAAACAAGTTGCAGAATCCATGGACAAAATTCCAAATTAAAACCTGGAACTCAGTTAAAGGCACATATAAATTGCATGACAAGTTAGGAATAATTAGGTGGTGCGCCTACGACCATGACTTTAAACCGAATCAATTGGACCTTAGATTTAAAAGCTGGATAACTAAGGGAATAACAACATTTTATTCAATAATAGATAAGGGACAACTTGAAAGTTTTCAGACTTTGAAAAGAGATAATTTTTTTAGAAAAGCAAGATTTCTACAGGTATTTACAACTACGTAATTACTTCAACAAGGTTATTAGAAACTATTCGAGTCAAGGGTACTATATCTAGATTATATAAGGGCTTCATGATTAAAAAACCTACTCCACAGACTACATTAAAGATAACTGGGAGAAGGAAGGTAATTTCGAAATTCCCAAGGAGGAATGGTACAGTTGTTGTGAGTTTCAGTGGAAATGCACCAACTCACATACATGGAGAGAATTTTCATGGAAATGTTTAATCAGATTCTTTGTAACCCCTAAACAGAAAGCTCACTTTGCAGGAGAGGATCCACGGTGCTGGAGGATGTGTGGGAGCCGGGATGCAAATCACTGGCATAAATTTTGTGAATGTCCAGTAATTGTACATTTCTGGTCAGAGATGCACAGAATATTAGAAAACATGTTTCATATGAAAATACCATATCATTTAAAAACTTTTATTTTGGGAGAAATTAACTTTCTCACAGGGCATCTCAACAAATACCTATTGTGTGCTCTGATTTCTGCTGGCAAGAAAACCATCACACGACACTGGCTGCATCCTGACTCCCCCACAATAGAGGAATGGACTGATATTGTTAATGAAATATATATATATAATGGAAAAGATTACTTTCTCACCTTGCCTACAAATGGATAAATTCACAAAGTCATGGTCAAAATGGGTCTCCTATGTACGAATGTCACAGTCACATCCTAGAAACTAAATCACTTGTCTCTGCCCACTTACTTTCTTTGCCCATCTCTCTCTCTCTCTCTGTTGGTTTGAAGGATTGCCTGGTCTTATAGGTCTTATACGTCTTATACACACATATCAAAACTCAGACAATGTGGTTGTTTAGTCTCCCTAAAAGTGAATGCAGCCGTTGTAACAAGCCCATACATCCCGTTTTGATTCATCATTGTTTTTTAGTTATCCCACCTTCAGTCTGTCTTTAGTTAATTTTGTTTTTTCTTATAAACATACAAATATATGCAGGTTTTGTTCTCAGCAATTTCTTTTAACATTACACAATTATGATACTGTAACAGCTATGTTTTGATATGCTGATGTTTTTTTTTTCTTGACAATAACTGTGAACCAGGAAATCAATACCAGCTGTGTAATGTATTCTGTGAGGATAACAATAATAAAAAAAAATTGAAAAAAAAGAAAAAGAAAAAGAAATCTACAGAATCACTGGCTGATGAAAGCTGAGCAGAAAGAAGACACTGGAGGTCCACAGTCAAATTATCTGGGTTGATGTTTTTCAGGTTCCTAAAGCGGAGTTGGTGTTTTTTCTTGATGTGGGGGGACGGAAATGGTAACTCCATGAAGATGACATTGTGGTCAGACACGCCCAGGTCATACACCTGTAGATTGCTGATAGGGGCAGAGTCTGTGATGACCAGATCGAGAGTGTGCCCCCTGGTGTGAGTGGGTCGTCAACATGTTGAGTGAGATTAAAACAGTCCAAAAATTGAAGAAATTCAGCAACAAGACAGCAGGAGGGGGTTTTCAAGTGGATGTTCATGTCTCCCAGTATAATTGTATTGGCAGATGGGTTACAACAGAATGATGAGAGGAGGTTGTACATCTCCGGAATGAAAGCTGGGTTTGGTTTGGGTGGACGGTAGATGAGAAGTACAGTCGTGAGGAACGGAGGCTTACATTTAAATGCCAGGCACTCAAAAGAGGACAGTTCAGTCAGAGGCAGGGGGGACAGATCCAGCTCATCACGGTAGATGACAGACAGACCACCGCCACGGCCTGTGCTGCGGGCTTTCTGGAGGAAGTGGTAGCCAGGAGGACAGGTCTCATTTAAAACAGAAAACACATCTTGTTTGTGCCAGGTTTCTGTGAGGCACATTAAATCCAGATGCTTGTCAAGGATGTGGTCGTGTATGAGACAAGATTTGTTTGTGAGAGATTGTGTATTAAACAGTTCAATTTTGACATTAGGATGAATAGTAAGTCTCTGGATTGGCTAAAGCATCCTAAGATCCACTCCGCTTTTTCTGCCCCGTTCTGTGACTCCAAGAGGGGCAACAGCATACTGATGACGTGATTGGGATGCGACAGAGCGCGCGGCTGACCAGAGGGATGGTATTGAATGGCCGGACTGGGAGTAAACAAACTTTCGATGGGAGCTCCTGTGAATGTAACGGGGTCGGGGAAGAAGTCCAAGATGTTTGATGATTGAAATGCACGTTGGAGTGGTGCAATTGTTGAATTTCCTCAGTTCGGCAGCGGAGTAATTCAACATAATGCCAATCGTGGGTGTCCATCTTTTTTGCCGTTAGCCGTGGACATAAAGTAACAACAATCCTCATCAGCAGTACGACAGGAGGAGGCAGGACCAAGCGACCTGTCGCTCTTGGTGGAACGAGAGAACGTTGTGCCAGGAACCTGAAACTGTAGTCGTCTCGTTAGCTGCTAAGCTAGCAGTTGGCGTCCGCTACCAGCCTCTTGAGAGGGGCGACTGGCTAACAGTTCGATGAGTTGGCTGAGGGTTCCCGGAACAGCAGCGGCAACAGGCTATCCAGGTGAATATCCCGTGATGGCAGGCTGGATGGAGACGGGAGTCTCTGAAAAGTGGCTAACTGGCAGCAGCTGAACGTCAGCATTAGGAGGTCAATCCGCTGTTAGCCAGTGCAGGAGCACAACGGCAGTAGGTGGGTGGACAGACGTCAAATTTCGGTTACAGCAATCGTGGTAACAAGTACACTACTGTAGACTCTTTTCTCAGTTAAATCAGTAAGTTAAACAAACTGAAAAAGAGAAAAGAGAACAACAGGCAGCGCCAGCGTCCTCTCCTGTCCTCAGTTGCTATAAATTGTTGTAAATCAAAACTCAGACCTCAGACTGTTAACTGCTGTATCATGATGTCTGCCTGCTCTGAGACAATAGAATATCCCCAAGCTGTAAAAAGCAAGACTGCAAGGGGCAAGTATAAACAAAAAGTTATCCGGGAAAGACCAGAAACACTCTTTCTTGACCTGTATAAAGATGGGAGGGCATGTCGTTTAATCTTCTACACTGATGAAGCTTATGCCTGGCTGGATGTCATCAGCTCCCACTACTCCTCACTAAAAAGAACAGGGATCTGCAATGGATGGAAGATAAGTGTATTGGAGGAAAATGACCCAGACGACACAATCATGAAAGTCAACCTGTTTAAAAATGGAACTGCCATGGTGCAAGGATACCTGGCAAAGTTTGAGGGTGACTTCCCTGCCATGAAACTCAGGGCTCTTACAAGGAGGATCTTACAAATACCCCCACCAACCCATGGAAGCAAAACCTTCACCTCTTCTCTCCCCACGCCTGACAGAGAGCCTGCAGACGCTGACACTGACCCTCCCCTACTGGAGCACTCAGAGGCTCTGAACATCATGAGGGAACAGTTATCCCAGATGGAGATAGAGCTGGTACAGCTCAGGGAGCAGCTGGACAAACAGCAGCCTAACTCTCCCTCCTTCACTCTTCAGGAGAGAACAGGAGGACATACTCAACACTCAGCTGAGGGAGTTTCAGTAGGACAGAGCCAGTCATAGCAGACAGCTGGACTATCTCAGTGAGGAGGTGAAGCAGCTGAGAAGCGATAGAGACAGCTGTAAGGCAGAGATAGCAGCACTGAGAGAGGAGCTGCTGGAGAGGGACAGAACTCTGCTCAGTCTACAGGAGAGCCTGAAAACACAATGCTCTCTACCTACAGCCACCCCTCAGAGACAGACCATCCCCACCCAAACCAGCCCTGCACCTGCTCAGCCTACACATAGCGCTACCCCTGGGAGCTCACCCCATCTCACTCAACCAGCTCCAGCCACAGCCATTCTCCCACCCCAGCACCAGTGGATTCAACCCCACACTCCACTGAGACTGCACAGGCACACAGAGGCTGAAGGGCTGAAATGATCCTGCTCATGGACTCCAATGAGAAGTTTCTAGATGAACAGACACTTTTCCCGGGACATAGCGTCGAGAAGATCTGGTGCCCTAACACCCAGAGAGCCCTGGAGCTCTTGACCATGGCTGAGCTGGGAGCACCCAGTCATATTATCATCCACACAGGCACCAACGACCTAAGGTCCCAACAGGAGAGAGTGGCAGACTCACTCAGGAGAATGACTGAAAAAAGCCTCCACCACCTTCCCAACCAGCCAAATCATCATCTCCACCCTCCTGCCAAGAGACTTCCACCTCCACACCATACACAGTACACAACAAATAGTAAATGTGCAGTTAAAATAGGAGACAAACACAGAACACAGATGCCAATATGGCGCCGTACTAGGTGGCAGCCTGTTGCAGCAGCTCCCGTGGGCTTCCAAGTTTTTTTTTTGTATTTCTGTTTTGATTTTCCATGTGATTTTTGGCAACTCTTCTCAAGAGA
>CAEMYA010000040.1:32575-52929 GCA_903131615.1 Diplodus sargus
CTCTCTACTGTTTTGTTGTATATATTATTATTGTTTATTGTTTATAGCACACTGTGCACTGTATATATTCACTATGTATATATTGGATTCTATTTATGTTATGTACGAAGTGTTTTATTTTTGGACCCACTACTGCTGTAACAAAATAATTTCCCAGTCTGGGATCATTAAAGTATTTCTATCTATCTATCTATCTATCTATCTATCTATCTATCTATCTATCTAGAACAGCCTTCTTTTCCCAAGGTCATGGGGTTAGGCAGGGATGCAGTCTTAGTCCAATGCTCTTCAATTTATACATTAATGAATTTGCATGTTAATTAGATCAATCCACGGCACCTGGCCTCAATCTGAATGAAACAGAAGTTAAGGGTCTCCTGTACGCAGATGACTTGGTGTTGCTGTCACCAACAAAAGAAGGTCTACAGCAGCACCTCAGCCTCCTGCATACAATCTGTCAGTCCTGGGCCCTGACAGTTAACCCAAAGAAAACCAAAATTATCAACTTGGCTGTGAAAGATCTGAGAGACCAAGCAAGGAGAGCTTCCTATGCAATTAGAAGAAATATTCAACTTGAGATTCCAATTAAAATCTGGCTAAAAATTTTGTAATTTGTATTAGAACCGATAATTCTCTATGGCAGCGAAATTTGGGGACCAAAATTAAATCATGAATTTGACAAATGGGACAAAACAATAATAGAATCCTTCCACACAGAGTTCTGTAAGAACATGATGCACGTCCAGAGAAAGACACCAAACAATGCATGTAGAGCAGAACTCGGCCAATTCCCCCTAATACAAAAAAGAGCAATTCGATTTTACAATCACCTACAAACTAGTGACCCCCAGACATACCATCACAAAGCCCTAACCTGCCAAGAGCTGAAGCCAGAGAGGAGTGCCCTCAGCCAGCTGGTCCAGAGGTTCTGTCCAGACAACCCAACATGCCCCGGACCGTCTCGGAACCACAATACCAAGCCAATCAGACCAAACCAAATCATCAACCAACAAAAAGAAATGTATATCACATACTGGAGGAAAATATTTATATAATATTGTTTATTTTAGTGTCAGTAAAATGTCTTCATCTATCACTTTATCACATCATCACTTTATTTACTTTATTTACTGTCCGTCTTTATTTGTTGTGCACTTTTCTGTTTAATTGAGTGTTAGGTATGTCTTGTCTTGTCTTCACCGTGGGATAGTTAGAATCGTAATTTCGATTCCTTTGTATGTCTGGTACATGTGAAGAATTGACAATAAAGCTGACGTTGACTGACTATGAAACAACTAAAACACAGAGTAAATTAAAATGCTATCTGACCCTAAAAAGAAACTTCAGATTAGCAAATTATCTGAGCACAGTAACAGATCCTAAATTAAGAAAAGCCTTGACTATGTACAGACTCAGTGAACACAGCCTGGCTATAGAGAAGGGTCGGCACAGACAGAGCTGGCTGCCAGAGAAGGAGAGACTCTGCTCCCACTGTGACCGACAACAGGTCGAGTCAGAACTGCACTTCCTCACCTCATGCCCCAATTACCAGGCTCTGAGAAATGAACACTTTCCCAAAATAATACAAATACACCCTGTATTTGAAAACATGACAGACATAGAGAAACTCCCATACTTGCGGAAATGCCCAAATGTGAAAGGATTGCAGCTAAATTTATCACCTCACGACCTGAGGACAGCCAGTGGAACCTGAGAAACACAACTCAGAATTGACTTCTTTTTAGTTGTTTCATTCTTAATTATTTATTTATTTCTTGTATCAACAGCAAGACGCACACACACACACACACACACACACACACACACACACACACACACACACACACACACACACACACCACCAACATCAACACACACACTCTCACTCACACACACTCACTCACTCACACACATACACAAACACACACACCACCAACATCAACACAGATCAAGTGTTCATTGTTTTCTACTATTTTCTTGATTTTACAAGAGAGAGAGAGAGAGAGAGAGAGTCTTACATGTTACAGGGCACCCCTCCCACAGTGATGGTGAGGTCAGATGGACGTCCTGTCAGCAGGTTTCGGCCAGTGATTGTCAAGGATGTTCCTCCGGCTTTAGGCCCCCTTTCAGGAGACACCCCCATCACAAATGGGTCCTGACAGGAAGGAGGTAGGTTGAGGTTGGAGGAAGGTGATGGTTAGAACTGGATTGGACTCCCAAACTCAAAGAGAAACTGATCATTAACCAGCTGACACATTTGGAAGAGTGTTGCTGAAATATTGATGTTGTTTTTGCTCTGTGCTTTAGCTATTTGCTACTGCAACAACACAATTCCCTCAGATGAGTGGACAAAATCATTTTCTACTATAATTAAAGGTCCAATGTGTAGGATTCAGTGGCATGTAGCGGTGAAATGTAACTGAACACCCATCGCCTCACCCTCCCCTACAGTGGCCGCTATAAATGTTGAAAACTCAATATGCCCTCTCTGGAGCCAGTGTTTAGTTTGTTTGTTGTGGGCTACAGTAAATACATGGCCTACTGTGTAGAAGAGGACCTTCTCCTTCTGTAGATATAAAAGGATAACTCTAATGTCATGAAAACACCATTCTTAATGAAAACATCATTATAAATATTATCTTCTATTTCTGCCAATAGAACCCCAAAATTCTATACACTGGACGTTCAAATAGAATCTGGTGTACCTGATAGCTAAATGTCTGGCTGGACAGGCCAAACTCGCCTCCGCTCACTTCAACAGACACCTGGCCCTCTTTCTCTCCTCCACTGGCTTTGGTCCTGCACACAATTCTGGAAGACAGACATCATTCCTCTTGGGGTAGCTGTCAGACATTCACTGGCACTGTTTAATTAAGCTGATAAAAAGTTTTTGCAAGGACCCATATGCTTTTGTAGTGTATATTATTGAGAAATGTGCTTAATCCACAAAGGATTTCATCAAATTGCCATAAAAGATTGAAATAAAGGTACAGCAGATTGTCTGTACCTGGAGGAGACCTCATAGAGGAGGGGAATGACCATGCAGGGAACCCTGGCTACCATCACAGAGTTGAGGATGTCTTCAGCCTTCTGGCCCAGGTTGGAGCCTGAGATGGTCACCATTGTGCCACCTTCCAACAGGCCAGAGAGAGGCTCAATCTGAGGGAAGTCAGAAAATGCTTCATTTAGAAAGGAGTTTTATGGAAACATGAGGTATCTCTTCTTATTCATGACACATCTGCAAGTGCCAAAAACGTATGGTGAAGAAAGAACACCGTTGCTCCCACAGTAAAGATGTAAGTGAAGAGGTAAAAAGTCAGAACTCACAGAGTGGATGACAGGGGCAGGGCACGTCTCCTGTACGGGTTCACGGCAGGTGTCTGAATACAAGCAGCTGGCGTGAGCACCACCACACCACACGCAGCCATACTTGCGGTCAGCTGTATGACAGCGGCTACAGTCAGAGCGACCCACAGTGCAGTTGTACAGAGTTACTGAGGGCAGAGCACAAGCATGACAGCATCAGTCAATGTTTGATTCTCAGAGGATAATAGTCACATGTTGAGAGGAAAAAAGCATCATGAGAATAATAAAATCTAGCACGTAACAATGTAATCTAGCTCCTCACCATACAGATCAGGAGAGCTGTCCACATGGAAGGTGTCCCTCCTCTTCACATACACCATGGAGTTGTATTCCTCCACAGGCGAAGAATATGTGTACTGGACAAACAGCAATGGCTTCATTAAAAAAGCAGAAAGAGATGAATCCTGCCTCAAATAACATCAGCTCATCATCAATGACATTTACTGGATCTAAGTTCCACAGAGTGTTCCCGTTATATTAATCAGACCTGGTGCAGTTGACAGGTGATGTCAAAGCTTGATGGATTGGTGTCATCGGTCTCCACATAGGCGTCCACCACCACCGTCTGCCCTTCGATGACCAATACACACTCATAGTCCAGCTCAGTGTCCTGAACACGCAAGGACATGTGTTAGGTGAGGGGATCATCAGCCAGGCACATAGACACGTATTGAAGGTGTGTGTGTAAGTGCACCTGATAGAGGTGCAGGTTACGGGCCAGTAAGGTGATCTTCCTCTCCACTCTGACAGGCAGCAATGATGAACCCTGGACCTTCTCCACACAGGGACAAGCTGAGGAGCCCCAGCTGACGAAGGAGCCCTCATCCCCCTGTTGCCCAATACACATACATACCAAGGATGAACTACTTACTAGCACAGAATCCAACTGAAACTGTATCAAACTTCATTGTGGGTAATGAAAGCGCCAGGAAAGTTTTGCTAAACATGGCAGATTATTTGCCTTGTTCGTTACACGGTACTTCCTGTTATTTATACGTGGAAGATGAATTAAAGTGAATTTTAGCTATCAGAATGATCAGATGTGTCAGTTTATTTGTTGTGAGTGGTGTATCAAGTGGACAACTATAAGTACAGGTATGAACTACTCCTAGGAGTAGGAGAAGAATAAGAAGAGATTACTCTCCGATCTCCATGTTCTTCACTTTCATGTAAATGACTGTTAAGCTGCCAATGTTAGCCACAGCTATTTGTGAACACACTGTCTTTTTCAACTGATCCAACCGTACTAACCACAAAATCACCAAGTTCCCTTAACAAATTGTCTGATTTTAGGAGTTGTTGAAAACAAACTTTGTGAAATGGCTACTACAAATTTCCAAATCATTGGTGCCTTCTTGTAAATTCAGCATTAAATTAAAGTTATGGTTCTGTGGTTGTGGAACACACTGTTTCAACCAATGTCCCCCTTTACACTCTATTTATTAAAGAAGACATTGTAATGATGTCAACATTTCAAATTTTACAAATAACGGTAACAGTAAAATGTGTGAAGTGATGGCTGAGTCTTTTTGCTTTGATCTATTTTGTATTTCATTTAGTTCTTCCTTCTGCTGTTATATTGTTGACTGTACATTTTGTGCGACAAACCCTTTGCTTGGGGCCACCGTTGTAAAAAAGAGTTAGCTCTTAGTGACTTGTCTGATTAAATAAATGTCAAATTGATTAAAAACAAACAAATAAATAAAGCTATACAAATCAGAGCTGGACTGACATATTGTTTTAAAAAAAATTTCCAACTCCTCCTAAATCCTTATTTGAGCTTTAACACAAATATAGCCTTGCAGTAGATCAGGCAAGCATAGAATTTCACATAGTCACATGTTCCAATTATGTCCATGACCAAACTTACTGAAGGCAGTTCATACAAACATCTGGGGGCTCATTCAGTCTGTATACATCAGTGCTGAGCTTTGGATCTTTCAGGCTATGTCGGGGGTAGTAGCATCTGTATCAGATTTGTTCTAGAACTGCACCACAAAATTATTGAAATAAATGCTTAAAACCTTGATGTGAGTGTCCTGTGTGAGTATTAACTCCCTATGCATTATTACCAGAACAAGCCAAGCATGCACCTGGTACCAAAAATGGTCTAATGACATTTCAGTATTCAAGAGTACACTGAGTGTATCAATAATGCAGTATCTTGTTTTGTCTTATCCACTGAACACTAGACCGTAAGGTAAGAAGGTAACTTATGAGTTTACTTTTTTTCTCTATCCTTTAATCTATTTATCTGAATTCTATTTATGTGGAAACAAGAACATTTTGTGATTACGCTCAGCACATTCACATCTAACAGATCTTTACAGAAAATAATCACAAAATAAACACAATATTGCTCAGGAACATCATAATAACTCATTTAGCTTTGGGATGTTCAGCTCTACTGTATGCATGGACAATGATATGACCAAGTGTGAGAAACAAGGACACACAATCAGCATCCTTAAAAGAAAAGCTAACGTTCAAAGAGAGTTATTGAATGTAATACTAAATTGTAAATGCAAAACAATCAGGAAAGATGAAAAACATTTAAACAAAAAGCAACTGCTGCAGCTCTCACTGGAGCAGCTGTTTTTCTTGGGATCAGCCCATTAAAAAAGAAAAAGACAACAGACAGAACAGAGGTGTCAGACAGCAGAGAGGGAGCAGGGACACGGGCAGACAAGGAGGCCTGTTTGAGCTGTGTTCCTACAGCAGGAGCATAGAGTCCAGTCAGAACATGAGAGCTGCAGGAGACTGCTGAAGCTTTCAGAAGAACAAGTAGAAGAAATGGAAGAAGGAGAAAGTGGAGAAGGAGAGCGGCAGCTGAACTCACCGGGAGGAAGGCGTCATCTGGATCATACTGGTAGTCCAGCTCTGAGTCAATATCCAGCAGGTGAGCGTATGATGGTGGGGCATGGTCAACCTCCCCATCACCTGACAACACAGTAGCAGCTGAAAATGTGGCTGTGTCATTCTCCGGCTGGACGGCACTCTCAACATGGGCCTCTGTTTTTTCATTAGACCAGAGGAGCACCTCAGGGTCACTGCCTGGCCTTCCTGCCTCAATCTGGGAATCCTGAGTGGGCACTGGAGTGGGAGTCTGGATCATGTCCAGGTGGAGGGAGAGCTCAGATTCACCTGCTTCACCAACAGGGAAAGGCGTGGGCATGGGGAAGTCAGATGAGGCCGGAGTGGGAGGTTCTGCCAGGCTAAAAGCTCCCTCGGCGTCCTGAGTGTCACTTGAGGGCGACTTAGTCACCAATTCCAAGGGGGAAGAGTTATGGTCATGGGGCGGGACAGTCAAAGGCATCACAGGCTCTAGATCTCCACTTAGACCATCAGCCACAGTGACAGGTAATAATTCCATGGCTACCATGGCTGCATTGGGTGTAGCTGCTGTGACTTCAGTGTCACTTTGGGTGACAACAGCAAGCTGTCCTGTTTCAGTCTCTTTTTCTTGACGGGTGGTGACCCCCAGGCTTGGAGCTGTAGTGGACGCTGGTGTGGTGGATGGCAGTGAGCTGGCAGGCTGAGGGGGCAGGGTGGTGGGTGAAGTGGTTGTCTCAGGGTCGGTGGTGGTTGTCGATGGAGTCGAGGGTGCATGAGGAGTGATTGGTTCCTGGGTGGTTGCTACAGTGACAGGGGCTGCAGATGTTGTGGTTCTTGTTGTTGTGGGAGTTGTCGTGGTGGTGGTTGTCATAGCAACCATTGTAGTAGTGGGTGTGGTGATGACTTTAATAGGTTTGGATGTGGGTGGAGCTGAGGTGGGGAGTTTAAACTGGGGGAGGGAGGAGAAGGGGAGGGCATGAGGAGAGAATAAGAGAGAAATAAAAAACTAATGGAGAAAGGAAAGTGGACATAAACAATAACAGAACTTAAATGTGATGTTAAACATATAACCTGCTGCTGTTGTTGCTTGTGACACAATCATGACTTTAGTCACAAACAATGTCAGCTTGTATTGACATATGAGGTACAAGAAAGCTTGAGGCCACTAATGAATGGCTATAACAATGTTTTTTTTCTTAATAGGGAAAAGAAGATCTTTTTATCTACTTACCATGTTCTTATGACTCTACTCAGGAACCTACTCAGTGCAAGCTCATAACTTTGGCATCACACATTTAAGTTAACATTTGTGATCCAGTAACATTCCTTCTCATGTTGTTTGGGGCTAGTTTTATTTTAGAGATGATATTAGTTACTGTGTTGTACAGCTGTTGAATGAAGAGGAGAAATGTGAATAAAATACATAATTAGGGTTGGGCAATGGCTGCTGAATTGGCACATGACAATGTCTCCAGTAAAACTTTGTGATGGACGACGACATCGTTGTTTGTGAATATGAGGAGGCGCATCCCCAAAACTACATCCTGCAGAAGTGGAGGCTGTATTTTCAGGACCCTAGTTTATCGCCACAGCGCCCCTACTGTAGAGGAAGCTGCACTTTCTGGACCGCAGTTTCAGGACCCTAGTTTACTAATTTTTTTAGAGTTATATAGAGTTATAGAGTTTATACTAATTAGTATAATAATATACTTAGCTAACATTGCACATGTTTATTGCAGTGTTGTCATAAGGCAGCAGCTGCATATTAGCTTTTAGTTTCCCACCATCGTTCTGACATGAACCTCCAAATGTCTCATCCTACAGAGGAAAACATCTCCCGTTACCACCGACATACATCCCTGGCCAGGTTTAAAAGCGTCCTCGTCTCTGAACCACACATCTCAGCTTAGCCTTTTTCAGCCTCATATGCATAAAATAACGTTGACCGGCTAGCCAAGGAAGCTAAGCTAATAAAACTGTATAAAAATGACATGGGGAGAAAACAGCAGCCTGGGAGAAAGGAAACGCCGCTGAAACATATTTAACTGAGTGTCTTGGGTTCTCCTAACTCAGTTGGTGTAACAAGAAAATTATAAAGGACATGGAGACCTAATGTTGAGTCCACAGTTAACTGAGCAGCAACATACTTCTTTTCATTTTCCTCTATCCACATATCACAAACAACATCAACTCTTGCCCTACAGTAACTCTGAGGGGACACGCTTTGTAACACTGACAACAGTGTTACAAAGTGTTCCTGAGCCCATGTAGTAACATCCTTTATACTGTTGTGTTCACAGTGGTGAACATTGGTCCATTGTTGCTTGCTTGTGGTTGACTGGGCCTTTCAAGGATGCTCCTGTCATCATCTGTTACGAATGAACCTGTTTATCTGTAAAAATGTTCCAAACAGCTGTCTTTGGAGCATTCCAAAGCTTTCAGTCTCAATACAGGATTAAATAAAAATGTTAAATGAGAGGTCAATCAGCATGTGTGTTAAGCCTCAAGGACACAAACAAGTAAAACTCGTAAAACTCAATCTAAACCTTGGTTTATTAAAAAAAAAAAGAAAGAAAAGAACATTCAATTGGGTATCTCAGAAATTTAAAGACACTCTGTGAAGTTTCTGAAATGTAGTAGCACCATCCAACAATGTTTTTAAGAGCACTACTTTTTAATGTAGGTTTTAAAATATAAGAAAAAAACTCAGTGTATGAATGTGTGTGTGAATGGGTGAATGTGGCGCTGTGAGTGGTCAGTAGACTGGAAAAGCGCAATAAAAATGCAAGACCACTTGCTTGTTAGGTCATCACAATAAACATGGTGTGTTTCCGTAGAAAACACAAGCCCCTGAAGATTTACAATTCTGATTCAAGACCATTTATAGAAAGTACAGCAGTTTAGCTGAATACCTGAGACAGGTGTTTTTTCTCAATATTTGTGCCAGTGTTTGTCTGTGTATAGCAGACAGACTTAAAGAGCTTATGCTAGTTTTATTTTTGTAAGCTATTATAAAAAATAATTAACTAGTAGGACTGGGCAATAAATTAATATCATATTTTTATGATATGTTATTAGACTATATATGGTCTTGGATATGGTATTAACATCAGTGTCTTTTCCTGGTTTTAATGGTTGCATTACAGTTAAGAAATGTCAGTTTCTGAACTCACAACACTTGTTCTAATACCTGTCTTTACCCGGTTTCCCCTAGTGAGGAGATTTCTAAAAAGACGTATTGTGTATCCTAATATAACCTCAAAAGATAACCCATCCCTATCAACTAGCCTCCCAGTGAGGACCACAGATGTGACTGATATATGTATTAATCTGCATGTCTAAATCACCTAAAGGTAGCAAGAGGAACAGAGAATCCATTTTGTAAATGTAAATCCAGTCTGCAACAGCCTCACTCAGAATCTAATCCAATCCGTGTATGCCTCGTCTATTAGAATAGAGGAACGTGCAACTTGATAAATCCCTCACATTTAAACTGAATTCATTGTTTACAACAAAACCCCACAGGATATCTTAAGGAATCAGAACATGCTCAACTTTCCATCCAATTGACCCAGTTGGCTGGTGTGTGACCACACTTTTCTCAAAGACCGCTGTGAACACTTTTCAAGCACAAGTTTCAAAAAAATGCTTGATAACATGGTGCACTGTTTGAGTCACTTACATGTTGGTTGTAGATGATCACCCCCTCCTCACAGGTGGGCTTGTGGGTACATAAGTGTCGGTGAACACACCAGTTACAGCCCCATCGGCTCAAAACACAACCACGGCAACTGTAGAAAGAAACAAGATTTTCAGATAAGTTACATGAAAAAAAATTCCAGAGGAAAGACTTGCAGCATGGTTCCAAAGGGAAGAGGAAAACAGTGAGTCACATTTATGCTCTATGAAGAGAAGACAAAAGAGGTCTGATAGAAGTGACAGTAGTGGCTTTTTATTTAGAAGTGGAAGTAGAGAATGGTATAGAGAAAGAGAGATACAGCTACTGTAGTTTGTATCACACAAAGTAATCCAATTGCCTCAGCTTGTTATCAGAGTAGTGGGAAGGGCCGCCACAGACAGAGAGAGAGAGTAAGAGAGAGGCTGACAGTGAAGGAGATCAGGATAGTAAGCAAACATTCAACACAGTGTTCATCTAATTTGATTAGGGATCGTTATCTTAATTTTGTTTAATTTTTTCACTTTATTTTTTTGTAAACTGATTCAATGCACTGGTGTAGTTTTATGCATAGTGTTAGTTTCAGCTAAGTAGCTGGTGGTCAGTGTGTTCAGCCTCCAGTGTTTTCAGTTAGGCCAGCAGCTAGGGCTGAATGATTTATCGTTTTCTGATCGAAATTGCGATTTCAGACAACGTGATCATGTGATCGCCAAAGCCGCGTTTTTTTGCAGTTCTCCTGACCGACCCAGGATCTGTTGTGTCAACTATTTTACACATACATGCCGTCCTCCCTATCATCCTGTCAAGCTCACCAATCAGAAGCGGCATGCTGATCGTGGACAGGTTACGCTAACCAATCAGTTTAGCCTGCTCCACCTGCTCTTTAATTTCTGAAATGGCTTCAACTGGACCAGAAGCGGAGTTTGGGGATTTAATCACCAAGAAAAACAGCACGTCGGTCATTTGGGAGTATTTCGGGTTTGAGGCTGCAGACATGCACCAGAAACAGGTACTGTGCTAAACCTGTCGCACTAAAGTTGCAACATTCAGCGGAAACACAACCAATTTATACCGGCACTTGAAAAATCACCACAGGCATTTGCATGATGAGTGCATGATGAAAGAGTCCGGTGAAAAGTCAAGCGAAACTGATACTGAAGCCCATAGTAGCAAACAGACTACAATTACAGCATTTTTTGCCAGTGTAACTCCATATGATAAGCAGTCGAAGACACCGGGAGATCACGACTGCCATAACACACCACATTGCCAAGGACATGGTGTCTGTTAACACGGTCACCAAAGACGGATTTAAAAACCTCCTCCGCACGCTGGACAGAAGATATGTGATTCCCTCCCACACCTACTTCAGCCAGGTTGCCATCACACAGCTGTACGCGGAGTGTAAAGAAAAAGTTGTAACAGAGCTGAAAAATGTGGAGTATCACAACTACTGATATGTGGTCAAGCAGAACGATCGAGCCGTCTTTTAGTTTGCCTGTGCATTTTGTAAATGACAACTTGGAGCTGAAAAGTCGCTGCCTGCAAACAGCATACTTTCCCACTGACCACACCGGAGAGAATATTGCCCTGGGATTGAGAGAGTGTTTGTCAAGCTGGCATCTGAAAGAAGAGGAACAGACGTGCATCACAACCGACAATGCAGCAAACGTCATCAAAGCTATGGAACTTAATCAATGGACCAGACTTCAGTGTTTTGGACACAGGCTGCATCTTGCAATTGGTAAGCGTAAGAGTGTGTGTTTGTGTGAGTGTGTGTTTGTTTCTTAATGTATTAATTCATACGGATTAAATATGTGTGCGTATTGTCTTCAGTATAGGCAGTATAGTAGCAGTAGCAGTATTTTTCTCATAATGTTATTTTTTTTTGAAGCCCTTACAAATACCTAGTTTAAATAATTAAAGTAGTAGATGATGAATACTGTTTTATGTGCTTTTAATAATTGATTTCCTTACTGTTGTCTGTAATATGGCTTTCTTGGATTTACTTTGGTCTCTTGCATTATTATCCTTACATCATTTTCAGGCTGTAATTTTCATTTAATGTTTATGTTCTTCTTATTTTGTCCAGAAAATGCTGTTAAAGATGATGCAAGAGTTAAACGGGCAACAGGACTTTGTAAACAGATGGTTGGTGTCTTCTCTCATAGCTGGAAAAAGAAGACAGCACTGCAAAAGGCACAGCAAGAATTACATTTACCAGAGCACTCGCTGATAACAGAGTGTCCGACAAGATGGGGCTCAAGGCAAAAAATGATTGGGAGGGTGTTGGAGCAGAGCAAGGCGTTGTCTCAGGTTTTCTCTGAAGACACGTCACCTGGTCCTCACTTGGCAGGACACAGATGTCCTTGAATCGATAAACAATGCCCTCGGTCCTCTTCAGGAGTTTACAGAAGCCCTGTCCGGTGAAGCCTATGTAAGTGTGTCATACCTGAAGCCAGTTCTTCATCTCCTGAGAACATCAACCCTGACTGAAAGTGAGGAGGACACAGATCTTACCAAGGAAATCAAATCAAGAGCCCTTGGCTACATTGAAGATAAATACAGTGACCCAGCCACACAGGAGCTACTGGACATTACTTCTTTCCTTGATCCTAGAAGACTGACTACATAAGTGCAGAGAATGTCCCAGACATAAAAGACAGAGTGAAGATTGAAATGGAACAGGTGGCACTAAAGGTAACTTGTCCTGTTTCTTTGTGTAGTTTAGTAATACAAAATGCCACATCAATACAAGTGATTGTTTTATTACACTGATTGGCATTTTTTAATGTTTACATAGAATGCCCAATTGCTCTAAATCACATCAGACTGCAAAACTTTGACAGCTCTTATCTCTGTTTTGCAGGAAAAGAGGGCTTGTGTCAGCACCACAGATCCCATGCCCCATGGTGCAGCACAGGCAGAGCCATCCACCACAGGGAAGGGAAAGCGGTCATTGGGCATCTTCTTCAAGAGCAAGGCTGTCCCTCCTCCTTCTTCCACTACGCAGTTGGAGGATGCCATTAGAGCTGAACTGGACAACTACCTGATGACTCCTACTATTGATGGAGAGGAAGATCCACTGGCCTGGTGGAGAGTGCACAATGTTAACTTTCCATGGCTGAGCAAACTGGCTCGTAAATTCCTATGCATGACAGCTACCAGTTCGCCATCAGAGAGATTGTTTAGTGCTAGTGGCAATGCTGTCACATGTCAGTGCTCATGTCTAAAACCATCAAAGGTTGACATGCTGGTTTTCTTGACAAAAAATCTGTAAAGAGTGATATAGAAGTGTCAGGGAAGCAAGTATTATTGTTGCTTTCGTACTTTTGAGATTTTGTTTGTTCTGCACTTCACCCTAACTTGTGGTGTCAGCCTTTGTTTAAAAAAGATATTTGCTATTTTTGCTAGAATGTTTAATGCTATATTCTTTACAGAATAGATGTGCTATATTTGGGTGCTGCTGAGCCATAAATGAATGATCACCTATTTTAATGTCTGACATATCTTTCAGAAGGTAAGAGGTCATTTTATTTTAGTAAGAGTTTTATTTTATTACCATTACTTTTCAGTTTCTCTGAGAGGAATTTGAAAACGGATGCGGAATTGGCTGCTCTTCTCCTAGACAGGTAAGTTAAGCTTGGCTAACTAAGTTAGCATCATAGCTTGACGGGGATGGACATGTCGAATACTTTGAACTGTCGAGTAATAATGTTATTCATTTCAATCATAGAAACAAACGTTAGCAGCACAGCTAACGCTAGCAGCATTGGCACTGTCCTGGTACGGGCATCCGAGTCTGGAGGGGAGGGGGTAGAGGGGGAGGCGGATACGACTCGCCGCAGTATTTTGAATTTGAGTTTAGTTACCGTTTTTGGCCACATTCTTACATATTGCACCTTTAAGCCATAAAGACTGACCTTGACCTATACCTACTTAAGTGTAAGGCTGTTGGGCAAGAGCATTTAATAATTGTTGAATTTTGTTTTCTTATTACTTAACTTTTTTCTTTTTTAATTGTTTTCAATTTTATTTAACTTTTTTTTAACTTAACACAATTAAGGATTGTTTGCACTACTTTAAGTTAAGACAGTCAAAGGTGGCTTTTTTAGCTCTTCAGTTGTAATAACTGCCGTTGGTCAAGGACTTTATAGAATGTACACACGTTTATTGTTAATAAATACATTTGAAATCAATTCTTAACTTTAGTTTTCATTCTTGCATTAGAGTAATGGCATTTAATGTTTTAATAGTATGATGTAATTTTCTGTCATGTTTGTAAATGTTATTGTACATTGTGAATATTGCACTGAAGCTTGATATGAAGAAAATCGTGAATCAAATCGAAATCGCAATATCTGCCAGAAAAATCCCAATTAGATCTTTTCCTAAAATCGTTCAGCCCTACCAGCGACAACACATTTTCTCATCCTATTTTTACCAACTTGCCTGACAGTGTCTTACTACTTAATTTGGTCAGTTTCAGGGCCTCACACTTGACTTGAGTGGTGAAAGAGAAACTGCAGGGGACACAGGCAACCCATCAAAGTGTCTTTCTTGGTGATAAAATTGTTGTGCTTTCATCTTTTAAACCTTAAAAGCAGGTTTCAAGGGACACAAAAACTACATGTAGTTTATTTTGGGCTTTAGCTAAATTACAATATCTAAAGAAAAACTTCACGTCAGTCAAATAATCTAAAAGCCTCATGAAAGAACCACTTGTACGAACAGGTTTTTTCTTCTTGTTCTAGCATTCACCCATTTTCTCATGTCCACGTGCCACTCAAGTACAGATAGAGGTCAGCCTTTTTTTCTGAGTGGGTAGACCATTGTTTGACTTGGGAATCATAAAATCTAGCAGGCAGGGAACCATAAAATCTAGCAAAAATTTACAAAGCAAAACTGGATTCTGTTCACCATCAATTTACTGAGAGATTCACAATATTTTTCACATTTTTGGATGAGGCAACTGAGCAGTTGGATAGTTGTTGGAAAACTCTCAGCGGCCTCCGGGTATTTATATAGTTTGCTGTCAAGGTGAACATCCACTGTTGCATCTGACAGTGTGACATCACCTGTTGTATAATTCTAATCAGCTCTGTGACGTCACATCTGCTTGTCGGTTTTTTAACTTCTAAGTGTAGCATAAAAAATGTTGTAGTACGAGGCCCACTGTCTTTCACCTGTCTTATGTTGGAGATCTATCTTGAACGAAGCCAGTCAGTATCATATATCTGTGTCCACAGGTAAACCCAGGCTCAAGGAGGACAGCTGAGCAATGTAATGAGCATATGTATCATCGCGTATCATCACCAGAACTCCCTTTGCTGAACACATCACCCCAGCCTTGCAGCAACTCCACTGGCTCCCTATCAAATTCCGCATCAATTTCAAGATTCTACTCCTCACTTTCAAGATCCTTCATAACCTGGCACCATCATATCTCGCTGAACTGATCCATATCCACAATCCCTCCCGCACCCTCCGATCCTCTTCAACCATCCAGCTCTTTACCCCGTCTGCCACCCTAATCACCATGGGGTCAAGAGCTTTCAGCCGATCTGCCCCCAGCCTCTGGAACTCTCTCCCACCAGACATTCGCACTTCTGACACTGTCTCCACCTTTAAATCTCGCCTGAAAACACACCTATTCCGCGTGGCCTACTCTGTATCAGCCTAATCATATAATCACACTCCTGCCTATTCTCCATTCCACTCTATGGCACTATTCTCACCCTGGAAGCTCAACCCTGCCTAACCCGGCCCGGTTGACTTCCTGTATGGCGAGGACGGCAGAGTCTGAACCCTGCACACCCTCTTTCCCATTCTCTACCCCACTCTACTGCACAATTCTCACCCCAGAAACTCAGCCCTGCCTAACCCGGCCCGGTTGACTTCCTGTATGGCGAGGACTATGGAATCTGAATCCTGCACACACTCTTCCCTATTCCTATCTATTGCACTACTCTCACCCTGGAAGCTCAGCCCTGCCTAAACCGGCCCGGTTGACTTCCTATATGATGAGGACTGCAGAGTCTGAACTCTGTGCAGAGACGGCACCATGTAACTGCATCCTCTTACTGATTTTATTTATTTGCACTAAATTGTCCTGTACTTGTACTGTCTTTTGTTGTAATGTTGTTGTTATGTGCGGTGTCCTTGAGTGCTTTGAAAGGCGCCTTCAAATAAAATGCATTATTATATGTGGAGATGGACAGAGTGCTGAGAGAGAGTGGAGGGCAGGAGTCAGGTGTCAGCAGCATTCATTGGAAAACGTGTGAGGATATGAGTGGATAAATATGTGAAGATATCTTGACATGAAGAACAAATGGTTGAAGAGTATTTAAAGAATTGTCTCACAGGTTTGTAGAGAAGAATTAAAACCAGGAGAGCAAGTGAGAAGAAATTGAAAAACAAACATGAGATTGCTGGTGAAGGGTGAAGGTAATGGTGGGACAGACAATGAACAAGGGTGCAAAACAGAAAACAGTCTCAGAAAAAAAAAACCCATTTCATCATGAGGTGTGAAGTGAGAGGAGCAGACTGGAAGGACACAGCAAACCAGACTGATAAATCATCTGTGGTAACTCACGGCATACTGCCAGACAGCTGCTTTACAGCCGTACAGTCGTAGAAGGTGAAGTCCCTCGCTGTGACAGGGACGTTTCCAAAGCGAACAGACAGTACTACTGTGACAAAGTCTGAGAAGAAAAAAAACAGAGAGAAAGAGACCATGAGGAAACAACAGAGTAACATAATTTTCACCTGAGCACAGCAGTTAGCAATCGGGACTATTATTGCCTCTGATTCACAGAGTCTGAGATAGGGATGAGTACGATATTTCTCAAAACAAAATGAAAGGACGTGGGAGAAGATTTGGTCTACACAGCCAAAGCACAGAGCCCTAATGGAACCCATGAGCACCCTGAATCCTCAGCCCAGGGAGTGCAGACATTACCACAGTGAGGCTCAAGGCTCTGATGCTTGCTTCTATCAAACATATGGTCAATACAGGCACAAAGGTTAATTTACAAAGTTTTATCAATACATCAATATGTTATTATTTTGACAAGAGTAAGAAGCCTATAAAAGAAGGAGGCGTCATTAGGTCACTGCTACCAGACTTGATCCCTCTCATTGCAATTATGATGGTGGTGAATGTGCAGACCACTCCATCAGCCCTGTCTCAGTTTCACAAGTGTGCATGATGGAGGCACTGATATTTGTGATGTTGACATTAAGCTAATGGCTGATGTGCTTTTAAGGTAGCGTTTGTTTAATTTGTATGTAGATTCAATGGTTTATTTGCATGCAAGTGCAATTTTATGCGAAATGTATGATGGACTGGAACGTCTGATCGAGGTTCTGGAACTGTGAGCCTGTTAGATGGCAGATGAGAACGAACTAGTCTGGTGACATTTTTAACTTGTAGACAACCAAGAATTAACACTGTATGAAGTGTTTTTGCCTTTTAGATGTTTTGTTGAACAGGCAGCACTCAGGTGAGAATCTGATGTTCAACTTTAAAGCAACACTTGCCCTCAGCTCCGTCTTTTATTAAGTGAGCGCTGGCACTAGCCCTCCTTAAGTAAAGTTAAGCCACAACTAGATCCTTAAATACAGCCTGTGTGTCCATATCTGACTAAACCCCCCAGGCTGATCCTGCCTGAGCCCTGCTCCCTGAGAACTGCAACAAGCTGTGAGCTTCAGGAATGCAGGCATGGGAACCCGTGTGTGTGTGTGTGTGTGTGTGTGTGTGTGTGTGTGTGTGTGTGTGTATATGTCTTCACACACACACACACACACACACACACACACACACACACACACACACACACACACACAAATCATGTGAATGTTTGGGTGAGTGTGACCTCAGTAAAGGCTTCAGTTTTTATTTACAGACCCTTTTTAATCATTGCCACTGACTTACTATAATAAACAAGCAGCTCTCAGAACACTAAATAATCACCAAACCTATGACAAAACCACAACACAGAACAAAGCATAAAATCACGACATGAAATTCATGAGATTCATAGGTAGTTGCATGCTTTAAAATTAATATTACTCCCTGCTGTGTAAGCTGGCTTAGAAAAAAAAGATTGGGTTAGCCCAGATTCATGGACACAGGAATTAAACTGTATATGCATATGGTATGTCTATCAATCAAACACACACAATAACACGCGCGCGCGTGCACACACACACACACACACACACACACACACACACACACACAAGATTAATGTCATTACAGTCTGCAGCCAAATCCTCCAATCCCAAAGTTGGAAGTTTCAAATGAGTGATTTCACTCCAGCTTCATCAGCTTTGTTCCAGAAACAACAGAGTCAGGTCTGGGGTTCACTCACCCTGTCCTGGAGGCACTATGGGTACTTGTCTGGTGTCAGGAGAGTGGCAGGTGACCCCACTTTCGGTGACAATAGCAAGACTGTGGCTGTCCTGGAAGAAGCATGAGTAAGACTCATCTTTCTCTAACACTGGGAGTCCTGGGATTGACAGAGACACCTGAAGACAGACCAAACATTAACAACAATTACATGTAGATCACTTGAGACAGAGTAGAACAGGTTATCACTGATCACAGGGTTGGTGAATCACCCACATCTACTCCTGTCCATTGTAAATTGTCCAGGGGCAAAACACTGAACCCCAAATTACTTGCGATGGCAGGCAATCACTCTGCGTGGCAGGTTGCTACATCAATGTCTGAGAGTGCTCAAATGGGTGAATGAAAGGCAAAAAACTTGTAAATAAATGTTACATTTACCATTTGCTTTTGCTCTAAAGGTGTTTTTGAGATATTGTGTTCACAAGAATGGGACAGACAGAAAACACAGAAACATCATGCCTCTGGCCATGGCTATTGCTGGTCAAGAGGCATAAAAAACACAAAGAGGCATTTGAATATAGATTTGTAATGAGTAACCATGGCAACCATGGCAAGCGTTAAAGTAGGGATGGGGCCGATCCGATCCAGTATCGGTATCGGCTACGATACCAACGTAATTCACAGATCGGAAATTTCTGATCCATGAGCCATGTCTGTGCTTTAATGCTGTCTGCTCAAATGACTTCAAAAGTTTTTCCTGCCGGCTAGTCTGCTAGCTGGCTGCAAACTGTGGAATGGACTTCCTGAACGGAGGCGAGGCTCAATGAGACACAGAGTTATGACCATTCCACAGTTTGCAGCCAGATAGCAGGCTAGCATTGAGCAGCACTGTGGCTAGCCAACATGTCCACTGTGTGGAAATACTCTACACTAGAAACACCGCAAAGCAAGACAGCAACATGCAATTTTTGCAAAACCGTTATTCCGAGAGGCGGAAGCTCCCTCGCGATGTACAACACCACTAACGCAATTAGACATTTAAACTGGCAAACCAGATGCGAGAGGACGCTGGCGTGAATATCGCCACTTCTCAATCCGTGGCAAAACTGCTCTTTTCTGTTGAAAAAAGAAAGCCAAGTTGTCCCTACTAAGGGTGCACCGATCCGATATTAAGATCAGATATCGGCCCCGATATTGACAAAACAGCAGGATCGGGGATCGGAAAAATGAACAGATCCACGGGCCGATCCTTTTTTTTTTTTCTCCGTCGCAGCACTTCCTACGTCATTCGTCAGCATCAGTGTGTCACATGCTGGAAGAGCACTAGTTGTTGTTTGACCAACTTTTTATTAGTTTACTCTCAGGTTCAGCTGCTATGTTTTATTTTGGATTCCTGTTTGCAGGACGTTGCACTTACTCACGTCACATTTCTCCGCTGATTAGCTGTTAGCCCCGCCATCAGTTGTTAGCCTCACCAAGAGCTGTTAGCCTAGCAACGCTAACTTTCAAACCGACGTACTCAATACTCTGTGGGCTGTCCATCGTTGCTCTGCTGGTCCTCCCTCCAACACAACCTCTAGGTTATTCACCGCCGGGCTGCTTTGTTGCTCTCCTCTGCTGCTGCGGTCTCCCCGGCTCGCAGCGATGTTGGATGGTCGCTACTCCGCCGTTGCTGGCGGGGTCTTCAGGTGTTCAGCACAGGAGCACCGAACCTCTGCTGTCACTTCACCCCAGGCTTCATCGCTTGGATTGGATCTCTTGGTCTCCTGTGTCGCCCTCGCTGTGTGCACGGAGCCTCCAGACGCTAGTTTGTACACTGACGGTGCTATTGACTTCGGCGCTAGCGTTCCCTCCATGCTGACTGACAGGCGCTCCATTTATTCTTTGTTTTGTTTGTTCCACTTTGTTAAGTGTCCTTGGGTACCCTGACAGGCGCTATATAAATTAAACGTATTATCATTATTATTATTATTATAATTATTATTTATTTATTATTTTGGGTGGCAGTCGTGGGCGGGGGCCCCGGCGACCCAATCCCCGGACGGTGACTCTAGCCATGGGGACATGGAATGTCACCTCGCTGGGGGGGAAAGAGCCTGAGCTGGTGCGGGAGGTTGAGCG
>CAEMYA010000040.1:58426-68426 GCA_903131615.1 Diplodus sargus
ATATTGCAATAGAGTACTATTACATTAGGCAATCATGTCAAGTGGAATTCAAGCATGTTATTACACCGGTGTTGTACATTTATTTATGCTTTAGGTTATCTCATAGGTATACTCTTCTATAATCATTTGACTATTTGATAATCATGTAATCATCCTCTTGACCGTGTTAACTTATTCACATTGTACTTCTTATTATGCATTTTTTATAATCTTGTTTAGGATAAATGATTTCATGTAATTATCTATTTATTTATTTATTTATTTTTTTTTCTTTTGTACAAACACTGTATTGTTGTGTTTGATTTAATGTGGACCCCAGGAAGAATAGTCTGCATCATTATGTAGACTAATGGGGATCCAAATAAAACAATAAAACAATAAATAAAACACCATATGCAAGTTGTGTCGAGCTAAACAAAAATATTTTGGAAACAAGACAAACATGAGAAACCACATCACTCGTTTCCACCCAGATGAGGAAGAAAACCAGTCGGTTGTAGTTGCTTCCAACCAGAGGACCATCGCGCAAGCGATATCAAATTTTCCACCCAACTCGGAAAGGATGAAGCGGATTAAAAACTCTATTGCAACTTGTATTGTAATATGATTGATCAATATGATTTAATTGCAGCCTTTTTCATATTTTTTGTATGAGCTGCTTTTTGTATTATTTAGCTGTGACATCAATATGCTCTAAACAGATCTGCAGGTAAACCCTGAGTCTTCAGTAGGTTTACTGTACTGCCCTCCACAGAGTCTATCAGTGTAGCCGTTTAGAAAAAAGTAACACAACATTTGACTTTCCTTTCTGCAGATGTTTAAGTGCCCAAGACCTTTTTTGTATGAAAACTGTTTTTGAATGTGGTATACAGCGAACTGTTTGCTTTTGGTCTGAGGTATTCTATGCTCAGGATTTAATTTATAGTGAGAAGTCTTGGACTCTTTATTATTTATTTGTGAACAAGGGCAGCTTTTTATGTTGTTAGTTATTCAGAATATGCTCAAGTCCAAACATTATTCTTGTATTAGAGCTGCTGGTACAGGATTCTATATTTTTGACTGAAAGCTGTGATTTTGGTACAGCAAAATGTTTTTGTTTTTTTGTCTGAAGAATTACATTGCTCGCTGCACATAACAGTAGGATATGTTGGTTAAAAGTCTATTATGTTTTAAGTTAATGATTCAGAATATGCTCAAACTGTATTAATTTACTACATGTATGCTGCTAGGCACATTTTTCTTTTCCTGTTGGTTCTTTGCAAAGCTGGGATGTTTGTTTGCTGGCAAATGTAACCTTCCAGTTGACTTGCCACATCTTTTTCATTTGGTTTATTAATTAAACATATTGGAAGTAAATTGAATACAAATACTTTGCTTTGAAAGTACAAAGTTGTCACACACTGAGAAAAAAAGATTCTGTATAGAAAAAAAAAGATGCATTAAGATGCATCGATAATCGTTTTATCATCGCATTGCAGCCCTTGGAAGTCATATTTCCAACACACACAGTACCCACAGCCAGCGTAGAGAAAATTTTCCAGCTCGGGTGATAAGGAGTTCTGGGATTAGTTACAGTAAGGTGATATGTGGGCCTGACCTTCACTGTGTTTTGACTTGTGAAGAGACTTTTATTGTGGTTGTGTTCCCTCATCCTCCCTTCAATACTTTGTAAGGGTGTGTACAGACAGGTAGATGTACGTCATGAGTGTTTTGCTCTGTTGCTGCTTCACTTTACGTAACTGTGCTGCAGACTCACCGTCCTGCTCTCCTCCCTGCTGATGTTGGAGGGGTTCAGGTCCTGGATGGACAGACACTGCTGCTCCATGTCAAAGCTCCAAAGCCACTGACCTGGCTGCTCCCCACGAGCACACTCAGACTGTAGCACACACCTGGAGGGAGGCACAAACACCATCCTCACTATGTTTTGAGCTAAAGTTTTTCATCTCTGTCTCTCTTAAATGTAAACCATGAAATTACCTGCCATTACCTAGTGTATACTGCTAATCAATACATCATACTGTGATTGTTAAACTACACACCAAATGCTTCCTAGAGCAATAACATACTCCAGTTGGTATGAAAACTATCCAATCTAATTTGTGAAACAAGTTTAGCAAAATATAACTTTTTTCTGTAAGTCTTTAAATTGATCACTTTGTCTAATGATTATGGCTATTTTTTAAAATACTTTTTATATCTATATTAGTCTTCCTTTACTGCACTGATCAGGAGTAGTGCTCTTAACGCTGTTGTATTCTGTACAGTGACAATAAAGGCTTTCTATTCTATTCAACAGTAGATACATTTTGAGCATGGAAAAATCAACCTTTAGAATCAGATATAACACAAAAATTGAAAAAGATCTACCCCAAAAATGGTGCATTACTTAAATATAGCCCAATATGAGCATTCGACAGTTATTCCTTTTCCCAATACCAATGCCACCTCATACCTAACCCCATCCTGCTTTTTTCCTTCTGTTTGGTTTGGTTGAGTTTGGGTCCCTAAGTAATTTTCTGCCATTCATTCATTTAATTGAGTAGAAAGTATAAAAAAAATGCACCAAGTAAACAATAGTCTGGAAGATCATGAATAAAAAACATACTGTATATATATTTGATTGGTACAAAATTGAAAAATAAAGCCTTCACTAATGCATGACTGGTCCAGAGGGAAGTTTCTGAACAACAATTGGATGAATGGAAGACATTTGATGCACAAACTTATATCCCCCTCTGGATGAACTGTAATAACTTTGGTGATCCTCTGACCTTTCATTTATTTCCACCATTAGGTCAAACTCTCAGTTTGTCCAATATTTTGGTTTATGACCAAATACCTACTTAACTAATGACAAGGTGAGCATGCTAAAAGCGATACTTTCTAGCATAAACATGTTATCATTGTGAGTATGTTAGCATGCTAATATTAGCATTCAGCTCAAAGCACAAAGCTGTGTCTATGTACAGAACAAGCCTCACAGAGTCCACTTTTATACATGTTAAAGATGAGAGATTTATGGTGAAACAAGACTAAGACAAATTAACTAATTAGTTAGATTAAGTAGATTCATTTTACACAATAAACTTTCGGCCATTGTTTGTCAGATGCTACATTTGGATATAGCAGAGTTAACTGCTAGTATTTCTCACCTTCCCTCCAGAACACACCAGCCACAGTAGGGGTCGTGGGCAAGCAGACAGGAGTGGCACTCTGGGTGCTGCTGGCATTCAGCCACGGGCCTCTTCTGCAGCTGGAACCAGGACAACACAATCATGTTCAGTCGTGCAAACCATGCACACTAAGCTCCCAGAAATCAGATTACAAAGAATAGACGGCCCAAATATTCCAGTGGAACAATGCAAAATGAAAATATGGTCATTAGAGTAATCCTAACTACCGGCTGACTTACTGGAAGAGAGAATTGGAGCAGAAACAAAAGAGTCTAAATTGTTTCTCTTTTGCTTTAATGCTACAACACAGGAAGCACCCATCTAGAAACAGGAGCTGGGAATGAGGCTACAAGTGTGCAATTACTGCATGTTGCATCTGTGTTTGTAGATACCATGTTATGAGTCATGATGAAGAGATGTTCCTCTTTCTGGTCCAGGATGAGGTCTGAACTAATAGCTGCGTTCTGCTGAATGGAGATGACAGAGTACACCTCCACTTCTCCGTGTGGACCCAGGAACACCTAAAGAAATGTACATATACACATAACTGGTGTGATTATGTGAGAATTGATTCATTACATTTTACTTTTTGCAATTTCAATTACTGTTGAGGTAGTTTTTTAAGTTTGTAACCACACAGGCCATAAAACAAATTCAATTTGACCATATAATACAATAGAAAGCTCCCGAAAAAGCTATTCAGTGGACGTTGAGTTGGGATCGTTTTTCCAAGGTCAAAAATGCAAATGGTTCAATGGAACTCTAAATGAGTACCCCTTAGGGCACCAAACAAGACACTGTCAGACTCATGTACTGTATCTAAACTGGATCAAAAAGTACAGCAGAAGTGGACATATTGCCTTTTTCTTCTTCCTGGTCAGAACCTGGGGTAAATTAACATCCGTTTTAGCCGGCTGCGCATAGCGAGGGTGTGTCGGTCTGACAGTCTGATAACCGCACAGGTCCTTCACTCAAGAGAAATCCATCCATATCCATTACATGACCAAACAAAAGTAACGCAGTAACTGTAACTGTCTTTGGCAATTTCGACAAGGAAAAAAATAACCCTGGTTCTCTGAGTAATATGAGTGAGATGTCTCACTATGGGATGTACGCCCCGCTGCAGTCCTCAGAAGCATTAATCTCATTACGCCAATCCAGATTGGCTGGTGAATGTGTCCGTATGCCTCAGGTAGTCCCATCTACCTTAACCCTCTGAGGTCGGTTGCTGAGGAACAGGAGGAAGTTGTGGGAGGGGCGGCGGCGGCGGAAGAGTGACAGCAGCAGTGACGGAGATACAGACAGCGAGTTTTGAGAGTTGAGAGATTTGTGACATTTAGCGTGTTGGAGTGTATAGTTTGTGTGTTATCGTTTGGTGTAGTGTGTTTAGAGTGTAGTGGAGTCGTTTTTTTGCTTAATGAGTCCAAACAATGAGGAGACTGCTGAGTGTGGAGCAGGCAGTGCAGCTCTTCATTGAGCTGGAAAGAGCTGAGGGAGACCTGAGCCTGAGGCACTGCCTGCCTTTAAATGTAAATAGTTACATATAACTTTGCAAATTTCAAAAGCGTACGCACAAATTTAGCAAACAACAATTTATATTTGCATTAGTAGTAGTGCAAGTAGGGCTGTCAGTTTAACGCGTTAATTAGATTAATTAATTACACTGCAAATTAACGCGTTATAAAAATTAACGCAATTAATTCTGAGATTCTGAGTGGCAATTCAATGCGGGAGCACTTTAAATTTGGCCCATTGAATGACCCGTAGGCTACTTGCCAGTGGCACGTCACTGTAGCACTAGCACCGAGGAACTTGTCCGGACGTGTTCGTCACTTCCCACCTGCGTCACTAGTAGGGCTGTAACGATACACGTATCGAAGCTGAAATGCGACACTCAGACCCATGAACCTGTCTCGCGCTGTGAGAAGGCAGAATCACGACACAACTTCCAGTCCAGATCAGCCCTATGAGCTGTAAGTAGCTACATCAACACCGCAGCGGTCGTTCGCCAATTCTCTGCTGTGTTCGTTCACACAGAGCAAAACATCGCTGTAAAGACGAACCGCTGCGTAATTCACACAGAACACCGGCGCAGCGGCTCCTAAAGAGATGTGACTGTACACGTCATGATGATGACGTGTGTGTGTTTTCAAGGGGTTTCCCCGATGTCTCCCCTGTCAATCAAAACCGACGGAGACTGTCTTCTGGGGTAAAGTTCACTGAAGTCTCGGTCCGGAGGGCAGAAATGTGATGAGGAGTCTGTAGGACGGGCGGGAGGAAGGACGCTTCTCCAATTACAGCTGTGGTATTTTTTTAACTTGTTGCCAAAGACAGTTACAGTTACTACGTTACCTTAGTTTGGTTCTGTAACGTTGCTTTGTGGGACATTTCTCTATTAAGTTGAGTGAAGGATCTGTGCAGTTAACAGACCATCAGATAGACACGCCCTCCACAATACTGCACCTCTGATACTATCAGACAAATATCATATACATAAGTTATTTAAATGTTACATAAATAAAATGTTTAATTTAGAAAGAAAAAAAATTGAGGTTTGTATCGAACTGTGGGTCAAAAATCGTGATACAAACCAAATTGTGAGTTTGGTGTATCGTTACAGCCCTAGTCGCTGGTCAAAGCAGGGTGACAACAGACATGGACGCGACTCAGGGGAGCGAGGCGAGCACATCGTTGCCAGGGCCTTTGAACGGCAAGTTCTTCTCTTCTTAGTGTATTCAATTGATTAGTCATGCAATACAATTTTGTGATGTCCTAGATTTCGAATTCTTTATTTGGGTACCTTTAGCAGATATGTGATTAAAATGCGATTAATTAGATTAATTAATTACAAATCCTGTAATTAATTGGATTAATTTTTTTAATCGCCTGACAGCCCTAATTATAAGTAATAAAAATGGTTTGCTAAACATATTTGTGGTACATTGTGTTAAAACAGTATGTCAAAATGAAAAAAATTCAAGATAAGCAGCTCTTCTCACTCGCCAAATCAAAAAGAGTTGTCTGGTGAGACATCTCACTCATATTACTCAGAGAACCAGGGTTATGTAAATAACCCAAAGTCCTCTTGCATGATGTTTTGCTCGATGTCTCACTATAGGATGTGGTAGCCCCCGTACTGCCAGAGAAGCTTATCTCGCGTCCACCAACCCACAGGGAAAAATACTCTGTTCCAATCAGGACAGCCAACTGTGCGTGCCACGCACGAAGTGGAGACATCCAGCATAGAAATGGACAAAAGTGAGAGGCAAGGACCAACTCGCTGCAGGACAGATGTCCTGAACAGAGGCTCCCCTGAATAAGGACCAGGATGCAGCCAAACCCCGAGTCGAGTGCGCTCGCAGGCCCACAGGTGGCTGCAAACCCTGACTCGTATAGGCCAAAGCATTCGCCTCCACCACCCAGTGGGATAAGCGCTGCTTTGTGATGGGTAGAGCTGAGCGCATGACAGATGCACCGAAAGCGCATGGATGTCACTAACCCGTTTAGCCGAAGCCAGAGCCAATAACAACACTGTGTTGAGAGACACATGTTTCAAGTCTGCTGCCTCCAGTGGCTCAAAGGGAGGGCTGTTAAGCCCCTCCAGAACCACAGCCAGATCCCATGGTGGTACCAGTGGTCTGGACACGGGGAGAAGCCTCCACGCTCCCTTCATGAAACGGCAAACCAGCGGGTACTGGTTCGCTGTTGGCTTTCCAAACTCCACGTGACAGGCGGCGATAGCTGCCAAGTAAACTGTGGAGAAGGCTTTACGTTTGTCGAACAGGTCCTGCAAGAATGACAATATCACTCCTACTGGACACTGAAAGGGGATGTGGCCGTTTCTGTGACACTACCCCTCAAACACTCTCCACTTACAGTCATACAGAGACCTAGTGGAGGAGGCTCGAGCACTTTGTATAGTAGAAATCACACGCCGTGAGAGTCCCACAGCTGACAAATTGAGGCACTCAGGGGCCAAGCCCACAGCACCATGCGTTCTGGGTGTGGGTGGAAGAGCATCCCTCCCCCCTGCGACAGCAGGTCCCCGCAGAGCGGGAGCTGCCAGGGCTGAGCGCACAGCAACCAATATATCTCTGCCAGCCAGTGCATAGCAGGCCAATGCGGAGCTATCAAAGTCAGTGCATGGCCGTGCCCCCTCACTCTGGACAGAGTTGGGGGTATCAAGGTCAGGGGAGGGAACGTGTAAAGAAGCTTGTGCGCCCAGGCGTGCGCTAGTGCGCCTATGCCGAGGGGAGCATCCATGCTGCGCAGAGAGTAAAACAGCGCGCACTGCGTGTTTTCTCTCGATGCGAACAGATCCACCATGGCCCAACTGTAACGGGCCCATATCTGTTCCACAATCTCTGGGTGTAGAGTCCACTCCCCGTAGACTGGTGCGAACCTGTTGTCCAGGGGCGTGCCATCTGTCAGAAAGGACGTGACACCCCGGTGTGACCAGCACTCCATGAGGCCACCCAAAACTGGAATTCCCTCATGTGGAGGCGACTGAGATGGACTACGAGAATGGCACACGCCATCAGCCTGAGTAATCGAAGACACAATCTGAATTGAACAGATTTGCCTGGATGAAAGAGTGCGACACATGCCTTGAAAGTTTTCACTCGTTCCGCCGAGAGGCGTGCTGTGAAAGTCACCCAGTCCAGGGATAATCCCAGAAACATTATTATTATTATTATTACGCGTGTGCGCCCTGGCCTCCTGCTCCGACTGTACCAACAGCAGCCAATCGTCCAGATATGTGGCCAAGCGGATGCCCTGCCATCTCAGCAGGGCTATTGTCGCTTATGTGCACCGCACAAACACCCTCGGGCTTAAAGACAGACCGAAAGGGAGCACGCGTCACTCGTAACCCTGGAAAGCGAACCTCGGATACTTTCTGTGGGGAGGATAGATTGGGATGTGGAAATATGTGTCTTTCAGATCGACAGAAGTGAACCAATCATTTTGTCGCACAAAGCGCAGCAGGGATGCGTGCGTAAGCATCCTGAACTTGTTTTTCCTGAGATATTTGTTCAGAGCACGTAGATCCAGGATAGGGCGAATACCGCTCCCCCAGATTTGGGGACCAGAAAATACCTGGAGTAAAAACCGCTCTGACACTGTGCGGGAGGGACAGTGAGAGGATTTCCTCCTGTAAATCGCGAGCTGATTCTCCCTGAGCCTGGGAGTGTATTATCCCGGCGAATCGCGGAGGAACAGCGGCAAACTGCATCCTGTATCCCCTTGAGATCGTCCTTAACACCGAGGGTGGAGCAGTGAGCACGGCCCATCTCTCGCATCTGAGGGAGAGAGTGGGCACACACTGCAGCCCCTCCACCATGAGAGGCCCCAGCTGCGGCGTGGTGGCGCCCTCTCTTGGTGGAACAGTCATATGGCCTCAGGGTGGCGCTGTGCATTTTTGCCGGGGGGGGGACCGCGCAGCAGCGTGGACCTCACAGCCCCCGCCCCGGGGAAGGCCGCAGCCTTGGTTAGGGCTAGCTCTGGCATGGTCCGTGGCAGCTGGCAGATGGGGGCGTGGGCGGCCCCTGGGTGCACACTTGAAAACCAAAAAGGTGGAGCTGGAGAACGGGGAACTTCCTGCAGCCGGGGCCGAGGGTTTCTTGGACCAGCTGGCCCGACCGAGTACGGAAGGAAAAAAAAAACTTGGGAAGCAGCCTGCGCGAAGGTCTTACGTTGTGCAGGCGGAGAGGGAGTCGGGGGCTTTTGAGGGAGGCAGAGCTGGAGAGCTTCGTCTTCCGTCACACACACCGCCATTGCAGGGAGGCCAACGCGGAACCAAAAATCCCCTCTGGGCATGTAAAGGACGTCATCCTTCTCTCTGTCTGACAGGTTGACGAGGTTGAGCCACCATGCTCATTCCTGCAGAACCATATCCCCCAGCGCTCTTCCCGTGGCCTGGACTGCACAGCGTTGGACACGGAGACACAGGTCGGTGATGACCGGTTTCTCCTCCCACGTGGCTGGGTCCTGAGTTTGCACAAAATCCCCACATAACTCAGCCTGATAAGCCGTGAGAAGGGAGAGGACATTGAGCGCTCTGGTCGAAAGCGCCGCCGCCTTGTACGCCTTTTCAGTCAGAGCTGACTGAAAATGGTCAGACTTGGATGGCAGGTTGGGGCTCTGGGAGGACACCGCTGACAGCTGGGGTTGAAGGTGCGCCGCAATGAGTGGCTTCATCGGAGGCATGCAGAGCAGACCCAGGCTCTCCATCGCTTCACAGTCAAGAGATGAGGCACCGGAGATCGGGCTCCTGCTGCTGTAAGGGTGGTCTCTCCATGATCGAGAGGTGACAGAGGCTGCGGGCTGTGCAGCCCGGGCCGGAGTGATGAAGACGTTGTCCTCTTCTTCATCCTCTGATATGAGGAGTTCCGAGGCGGCATCTTCATCATCCCCATAGTCCAGTTCCAGGACGTCTTCCTTCTGCGGGGGATCCGCAGCTAGGTCCAGCTGGGAGCCCCAGCTGGAGCTCGCCTCCAGTGTCGTCACTGCATCGACCCCCGTCTCCTCTCCAGCTTCGACGGCAGCGCCGAAGGGAGATGGACTACTTTTCAATTTCCATGATGTTTGGTGGATCAGGATCTCAATCACTACACATTAAAAAAGCATCCAAACAGTCAGTGGATTTAGCTTGACAGGAGGACACTGGGAAAACACACAGAATTCATCATCATCGGTTTGTGCCTCTCAGAGAGCTGGTGGTAACTCTGCATTAGCAAGATTAATCTTGATTTATTTCTTGTCTGTTGCAGCAAGACAACTCACAGAGCAATCACTATCTAAGATATTTAGGGCTGGTAGTGTCCCAA
>CAEMYA010000040.1:70926-80640 GCA_903131615.1 Diplodus sargus
TACAGAAATCCGCCCTTTTTTTTAGTGCTGAGAATACACGAATTATGTCATCTCTGTCGAGTGATCTGGTGACGTCGTGCTCAATTGAGATTTGAGCAAGCGCTGACAGCTGCTCCTGCAGCATCGTTGACCTCAGGTGTGTTTTAATTAGTTTCAAGCGAGAGAAACTCCTCTCTCCGCTTGCTACAGTCACGGGAACTGTCAACATCAGTCGGAGGGCGATGCTGAGGTTTGGTTACAGGTCCAGCAGGTTGTTGGTGTTGATGTAGCTCAACATCTGCAGGCCAGTATTTTCCCGTCCCGGCACAGCGGTGACAGCAGCCGATACCTTGCGCACCAGCATTGTCAGTCACCCACTCATGTCAGTGGGTGCTCGAGCACCGGAGCACCCACGGGATCGGTGCAGCTGTACCCTCGGCTGCTGGGGCCGTTTCATTTTTTAAATTTTTTTTTTTTGTGGGCAGCCTGGGGGCCCCCCAGGGGCTGTCGGGTCCCGTTTGAATTGAAACGGTTGAAATATAGGTAAGGCCACCTATGGTCCTGGGAAGACAGGATACACCCAAAAATCAAAGAGTCATTATTATGTAAAAAAATGTTTTATGACTGCTATAAATGAAGGTAATTTCCTCTCTGTTTTCTTACTTAAGGGGTAACAATTTATAGTTTGGCAGAGAACTCTCTTGCCTTCTTCTCCACGCTGCGTGAAATAAACAAGATCTGGTTCACACGCTGAAGTCTGAAATTCTTCGGAGACTTAGCAACTCTCTGCCTCACAAAGGAGAATTTCCACTACAGCGTCTCACACACATACATCAGCACATACCAGAGCAGTTACATGAGGAAGTTCACAGTCATAGGTCACAGAGTAGATGTACAGTAAACTTACAGAATGTCTGGAGGTTGTAAGTCAAGGTCCTCTACATGCAGAAGGAACAGCTGCCACAATTCATTAAATTTGATACAGAACCTGTCTTTAAGTGTCGAATCTTTGCGAGTTTTGAAAACGTTAATATGTCCCTGATCCACAATGAACGTGATGGTGGGTGTTGTGATTTCCAGTGTCTCAAAATTAGACGTCAAGCAATCAAACAGAGAAAAGCAAGAAAATCAGATTGGGGTTTTGATAATTTAGTGGAATCTGATAAGACACCGATAAGACACCGAATAGGGCCATGACTGGACATGGTTTCAGAGTATTTTTAAATACATCAGAGAGAGTGGAGAATATAGAAACCCAGTATGCATGTAAGGATGGACATGTCCAAAACATATGAATAAGAGTACCATGATGTTGTCGACATTTATCACACAGTGGGTCGATGTTACAATAGATACGGGACAGTCTGGACTTGGTCCAATGTACGCGATACAGAAGCTTGCATTGAATAATCCCATGCATGGCACATACAGAAGATGAATGGACATGTAAGAGGATGGATTCCCATAAGTCTGAAAAATTTACTTTCAGATCCTGAGACCAAATAGTTACAGGCGTTTGGTCAGCTGGAGAGCAAAGAAAAAGAATTGCATTATAGAGAGCAGATATTAACCCCTTCATTGCCATGGGAGCCCTGAGGATTATATCAATCGGTGTATATGCTGGAGTGTGAGGAAAATTTTGATACCTCCTTCTGTAAAAGTCTCTTACTTGAAGTTATCTAAACACATGAGAATTTGGTAAATGAATGTTAGCAGCCCAATAGTAATATAAAAAGTTCGGTAGTGCCATACCACCATCTCCTTTTGGTTTCTGTAGGACATTTTTACGTAGTCGGGGAACCCTTCTGTCCCATATAAACTCCAACACAGCTGTGACTAATTTGTGGAAGAATGTCTTTGGAATAAAGGCAGGAATACACTGGAAAAGATAAAGGAATTTGGGAAGTACTGTCATCTTAACTGAATTGATTTTACCTTCCAAAGATAAAGGCAATGACGACCAACGGTGAAGATCATCTTTTACACATGTGAATAAAGTTTCAAAGTTAGATTTAAAAAGTTTGTTAAATTTATCAGTAACCACCACCCCTAGGTATGTAAAACCTTTCTTTGACACTTTAAAGGGAAGTGTTGAAAGCAGATTTGTGGCTGCAGCTTTATTGACAGGAAAAACCTCACTGTTGTCAAAGTTGAGTTTGCAACCAGAGATCTTTCTGAAAAATTCTAATGACTTTAGTATATGTGGAACAGACTCAGTCGGCTTGGAAATGAATAAAAGGAGATCATCAGCATATAGAGATATTTTCTGAACAGTTCCATATCTAGTAATTCCTTTAAACCCTGGGAGACTGCGCAGAGCAAATGCCAACTGTTTGATAGCCGCAGAGAACAGAAGAGGAGAAAGAGGACACCCCTGTCTAGTCCCCCTATGAAGAGGGAAGTAGGCGGAGATGTCATTACTAGTGCGAACTGAGGATAAAGGTGATGAATATAGACGCCGTGTCCAAAATAAAAAGCCCTGGCCAAATCTGAATTTAGAGAGGGTGGTAAAAAGGTATTCCCATTCGACCCTATCGAAGGCTTTCTCAGCGTCCAGGGAGACCCCTACCTCTGGACACCAAGAAACCTTATTATCATAGATTAAATTGAAAAGATGCCTGACATTGAAAAAAGAATGCCTGTTTTTAACGAACCCAGTAGAAGTTGACCTTTCTACCACACCTTTAAGAAGCCCGGCATCTAAATGACCCAGAATGTAATTTAGCCACTTACAGTTTAGTTTTTCTTTATGCTAGTAACCGCTAAGGAGCTAGCGATTAGATGAGGAGAAACTGCACAGGTCAGATCAGATTATTCCTTTCCAACTCCACATCTCCAGATTTTATTAAGATTCAAACTTGTAGTTTCAGGCCCCATCTCATGTTGACTCAAGTGACATCACTTGAGGACATTTATCAGACTTCACACAAATCACTCTGGCGTTGCAAAAAGCTTTATAAAACTTTTTCCACACATGCAGTAGTTCTCTAACAACTGAAAACAGACATTGACGTGTTTCCCTTTAACTTTTAACTTAAGGAACAACACTGATAACAGGAACACAGCATATCAATAGTAGGAATCTGCTCTGCAGGAAGATGCGACAAATGTTTGAAAGCACAAAGAGACAAATCTAGTGCCAAAACACAGTTGTGCTTAGAAACACACCTACAAAAATTTCAAATCCTGCACCACAGGATGGTGAGACAAAGACAGATACTCAGAACTAACTAATACCTAAAAACCACTCAACATCAAGAGGCCTCTGTGAGCAGTCTGACATTGTGCTGGTTGTTAAAAGTCCAGAGCTGCTGTAATGTGAGTTAATGTAAAAGGACAGGCTGACCAAATGCTCCACATCAGCCTTTAGATGTTATTTACAGGAGCTTGAACATCAGCTTCATTCCATCTAATGTCATTACTGAGATACTCCTCTGAGGGGAACTCATGGGAACAAAGAGAGCAATCATCTTAATGGGAAAATCCAGCACAGGTCAGGAGGATGTGTGGATCCTCCAGTCTGGCCTGTGATGTGACATTATGTATCTGATGCCAGACTAAGCCCATCCTCCAGGTATGTGAAGGATTTGTGGTCAGCTATGCACATTTTGATCCCACAGCTCCTCAATAAAGACTCTCCACAGTTTAATGCATGTCTGTCCAAACTACAGCACAAACTGAAAGTACACAAAAAATGGGGAAACATCAGCGACTAAATCACATTCCTCTCTTCAAGCAAGTAAAAGAAGAGCAGAAAGGGTTCACACAAGCATTTCTTCTGTTAGGGAGGAAGACTTTTAAGGTTTTAAAGGGAAGGAGATCATTTTAACTAAATAACACACATAAAATATACCACACACAGACGTCATGGGAGTATTGGATAAAGTAAAAGACAACATTAAACTGGATTCTGCGTAACAGTCGTTGCATGCTTGCTGCACAAAACCCCTCTTTCTTCCACCATTACACACGAGCTGACCTCAATAAAACATGTAGAGATGGAATCTTAACTGCTCAGTGTCTCCGTCTTCGTAAGACAGTTTATAAGACTGCTGAGGTTTCAGCAATTAAACCTCTCCTAATAATCATACTGGCTCCCGTGTCTTCAACACCAGCTTAACTACGCTTACTTCTCTTGTTATTCTCAGTACCTGCAACTAGCCAATCACTGCACACCATGTGTATCTAACAGGGGCCTGAAATATGAGATCAGAATTTTCTTATCTAAACATAAATAAATAAGCAAAGAAATTTAAGGGTATATAATATGAACTCAGTTTCAGAAACGGCAGCTCTTCTAGACTCTCCACGTTTTCTTGGAACCAGTTGCCCAAATTCATTTTCTTTTTTCTCTTTTTTTTTGTCAAGCCCTGTTATCTGGGGGACATTAAGGACTGAGAGGACAGGGTCAAATCTTGAGTTCATTCAGTTAAATTTTAATGTTTTACATGCTAAATGTTCTGCTATTAATCTGCAAAAGGGTTAGGTTCCCAGAACATTTTTTTTGCAGAATATATTATGTCACGATGAAGCTGACCTTTGACCTTTTAGATATAAAATGTCATAACTGAATCATTTTATCCTATTAGACATTTCGGTGAAATTATATCATATTCATCATATGAATAGTTGAGTACTGGCCAAAAATGTGTTTTGTGAGGTCACAGAGACCTTGAGCTTAGACCATCAATGTATAATCAGTTCCTTCTTGAGTCCAAGCGGATGTTTACGCCAAATTTGAAGAAATTCCTTCAATGTTTTCCTGATATATCACGTTCACCAGAATTGGACGAATGGACGGACAACTCTGACACATAGTGCCTTCAGCCACGGCTCTTGTCCGAGTGGAAGCATAAATGAACAACAAAAGTATTCATGATGCCACTAGAGCGGATAGGCTGACTGTGAATCAACTAATTGAAGCAGGAAAACAGAGGCAGTGTTTCCCTTATATACAAATAGCAACTGCTCACTTCCGCTGCTGAAATTTGACCACCACTGCTGAGGAGAGGAGAGGAGGAGGAGAAGTAGAAGGAGAAGAGGGGTAGAGAGAAGGAGTGGAGAGGGCTGTGTTTTATCTTTAACAATTATTGATAGTATTAGGTGCTATGGATGCTTCATATCTAGGTCATTTAACACACAAAAGAGTAAAGCATATAAGCAGAAAAGAGAGGACACATTATTACTTTAGAAACTAACGTTATATTATCATCAGTATAACTTAAAATGTTATACTGAAATCTTTTAAATGTCAAATCTAAAGTTGTGGTTTTTACTCGATACTGACACTTCATATCTAGAACAATTCACACATTTGGTTAAAGCATTAAGCATATAAATGAGGAAGTGCTTACCTGAACATGTCAAATGATTTTAACAACGTCCTGCCTCACATGAGCATCGAACAGTAACGTTACAGCAAACGCATTCATTTAACATGAATACACGAGTCAACACTTATTTGTGAAATAAACAACATGTGGAAAATATTGATTGATGTAGTAGTTATTGCACGAGCCCACATTTTTCAACTCCTGCAGGCCATACTGTGGACGAGATGCACCGTGACATGACAGATTCAACAGATTCCCTCAGATTAACTAGACCGAATTGAAAGAATTAATTAGTGACAGCTAGCTAGCCTCTAGCCAACAAAACTCAGTTATTAGTGGGCTGTGCTCGCCAGCCCACTATGGACACCTCTATAGCAAAGCTATAGGTGTCCATAGTGGGCTGACACCACTTTAAAATGTAGGCACAAATCCTGTGTATTTAAGTTGTATTTGAACTTTTTTCCTAGGATGTATAGTTTTTGAACTGTGACCCTTGAATGACGGTGAGTGATTTTGGAAAAATTCAGGGTTTTCAATGAGTGTGTATGGCGGAATGTTCGTGCAGCAGAGTGGCAGGGGCCAACTGACACAGTGGCAGAAACTAAAAAATTATCTCAGAAATGTTCTCTTTCCGTGATGATCCCAGCCACAACTGTCACTCAAAAACAGTGATATTTTCCAGAGTTGTAGCCACACGTGTCTTCTTTCTCCCAATGTGTCTACTTTATCGGTAGGATTTACGGTTTTTGAATTAACTGTCTCTAACCGACAAGAGTAGCTCTCAACAGTCCTATTCACTCCAATGTAAATCGGAAGAGGATTTTCGAAACTGCACCCTTTTTTATCTCGCTCTTATTTCCACATTTCTGAAGCTAGGACCACGAAACTTCATGAGTGTCTTCTTTAAGGCCTTTCTGGCTCGATCGTCAAAAAAATGTGCCGATTTCATGTATGATTTTGACTAAATAGCACTAGTTTGACGTCCTAGATTTGAGGCAGAAATCAGTCTCAAATCAGCCTGGTACGGCCGTCGCTACGGGCGCTCACCAACCGTCACCTAGCAACCGAGATCAGCTGGGCCAGCAGAGAGAGTGACAGACAGACAGACACACATGCACACACACATGCACACAAACACACGCAGACACACACACACACAGACAGACAGAGAATATTCATGTTTTGCGAGGTCAAAAAAGTTGCAGACACACACACACACACACACACACACACAACACACACACACACACACACACACACACACACACACACAGACGGACACACACAGACGGACACACACAGATTATTAATCAGTTTTCCAGAACGTACATGTTTTCGCGACGTAAGTGAACTTTCCCATAAGGAATGAATGGGACGAGGTCAAAAAAGTCACAGACACACAGACACAGAGAGACAGAGAGACACACACACACACACACACACACACACAGTCACATGCACACAAACACACACACACAAAGTGAATGAGACCAGGTGAAAAGATCGAAAGGAAGAGTTCAAACATCGACATCTCTGGCATACTTTGACCGAGACACACCGTTCAAACTTTAAAATGTAGATAAAAGTCCAAATTATCTATGTGGGGTTCAACTTTTGCTTTAGCTTTCGTAGTTTTTGTTCGTCACGGGGCAAAGCGCACAGCCCACTCTCGCGATTCCCCGGCGGGGAATTGTCTAGTTGTAAACTGTCATGCAATGAGTGATGAGGGCCATGCATAAAATAATAGCTTGTGTGTCGAATCACATGGGCATAAATCCCATGGGGGCAAGAGTGGCACAGCTAACCAATCCTGGGAAAAATATATATAACTTTGAAGCTATTTGTTTGTAAAAGCTTTTTATTTCAATTTCTCAAAACATTTTTTCAGCTACTTTGATTCTTGTGTTGCACAGAGTGAACCGACAGTCTTCAAAAGCATAATCCACTTTCTCATATAAAGGGTCTATTAGAAGAACAGTTCAGGGTGCAAAGTTTGAATTTAAATGATGATCCTCAGTGGCTGCAGTGAGAAGGACACACACTGACAACGTGTCCATTAATGGCCGTGACATTGACACTGTCTGCGGTTATGACCAATTCTCTACACAATTCTGAATAAGTCTTTGTGTTAGAAGTTCACATGTCTGCCAGTCAGCGATGACAGTGCACAACACAAGTAAAGAGCTCAGTTAGCTGCTCACTGTGATGTGTGGTTCAGGATGGCTCCGTGTGACGTAGCTGTGTAAAAATACATGAATGGCTGTCATTGTGCATCTTGTGCTTGTGCAGGGGGCATCAACCACAAATCACCATTGAGAAAAAAAAAAAAATCACATAAAGAGCCAACTGTGTGGAGGCTAGCTCACTATTTCTAAACTCCTGATATCCAGAGGCCTCTCCAGCTCTGCTGACCTTCAAGCTTAGTCCAGTGTTTTATCTCATCAATGATCAAAATAAATATATATACAATCCCATCTGCTTTTTGCCACCCCTGACAGGACATTTCTCATGTCTTCTTGTGTACCGAGCTCCGTCTGAGCCTCCAGAGAAACTGTCATTCGTGGACCCATTGTTACTCCAATCTGCCCCTTGCATTCACCTGCATAACCTTGGAAATCAAACTCACAATCCAACAAGGACAACCACTTCAGAGTATCTTCATATGCGCTCGCCATTGAGCTGAGCACATAAAGACTGTTAACAATGTCCGAAAGTTAACAACTTTTCTATTGTACAGTGGCAGACTGAGCTTCTGAAAACAAAAGGGGAAGCCTTAATTTAATACTTCCTGTCCTCCATCTCTAAGCAACAAAATAGGAATATTGTGTGCTAGAGTTCACCCTCGAGTATTGCAACAGTGTACGATTTTCATGGTATGATAACCACGTCAGAAATTTAAAAAAGTTCAACAGTATCAGTGTTAATGTTTTTACACAAATCACTGTAATTATTCTAAATTATGGTGCCCTTGGGCCCCTTATAAAAGTATTTTACTTCACAGCTGATACCATGTCCTGATTAATAACAGTATTCAGAGCACATTTTTTAGGACCAGTCAAGACATCACAGCAAGTCGGGTTGTGGCTGATGAATATGCATATGTTCACCTATAAATGTTCTAAAAATAAAACCTAGCTACATTAACTATAAAGAATGACATCCAGCTTAAAACATATTTCTTTTTGTGCCTTATTATAGAACCTTGTTTTAAAATTCTTTTTAAGAAAAGCAAAACCAATCAAAATCATAAACATAGGTCAAGATATAGCAGGCCTCTGCTTCACAGTGAGACTAGAGAGCCGGTGTATGAAGCTGAACAGAGAAAAGTTCAACTTTCTGCTGGGTTGACTGCCATGTGTGCAGGGACAGGTGTTACAGTTATGTGAGTAATACCAAAAGCCTGACCCAAAGAGGGTCTGAACTCAAAATAATGACACATCAAATTGTAACCTGACAGCCTATCTGTGCTTTCAAACAGCATCTTACCTTGTGCAGGTTCCCCTTGGAGTCTCCCAGGAAGGCAATGGTATGTCCCGGCCTCACGCTGACAGCCACAGCAGTGAGGCGGGCAGACGGGCTGTCCAATATGGTCTCTGCTTCCACAGCCATCCTGCTGGCCATTGGGCTGGGGGTGTGGTCAGAGCCGCAGGGGTAGGCATCAAGAGTGTTCTAATAGTGGGGACACAGGACAGAACAATGATTCAACATGTCATGTTCAGGTAAAATGAAGATTAGATTAAAAAAACAAACACATATCACATTGCATTTGACATTTTAAGCATGGGTCTTCAACAAGGGCTTCTCAGAGTTACTGCAGGGCAGCCGCCAAATTATTGTTTGACTATATTTTTGGGTTCTTACTAGGGCTGTTAAATACGACAATTAACGCACGCATGTTATGACCTTCGGCCCACTCCGTAGTTCAGGAAGCGTTGCAGCCAGGGGTGGATTGGCCATCGGGAGTACTGGGACTTTTCCCGGTGGGCCGGTCACTAATGGGCCGATGGACAGCCGTTTTTTTATTTTATTTTTATTTATTTAACTTTTTTTTTTTTGCCATGCCTCACCTTGCCTTTGTAACTATTGTAACTCTCCCGGCCCTGGGAGAGAGACATGCATCGGCTCGGCCCACAGTGCTCAGCTGCAGACACCGCAGAGAGGTGATGATTGGCCCAGTGGCTTGTCTGTCTAAAGAATACCTGGCCTAATGGCCCTATGAGAGGCTACAGAGGCCCAGGAGTCCCACCCACGCATGTTCCAGACCCCCCCAGTCCAATCACTTTTAATGATGAGGAGTCGATGATGAGAGAGAGAGAGAGAGAGAAAAAAAACAACACACCAGCACACGAAAAACAAAAATGGAGAAGGAAAGTAAAAAACGCAAAGGCGGTGCGGAAAAAAT
>CAEMYA010000040.1:95285-115788 GCA_903131615.1 Diplodus sargus
AGAGATAGAGGGGGTAAGGAAGAGAAAGAGGATGAGAGAGAGAGAGGGAGAGAGGAAGAGGAAGAGAGAGAGAGAAAGAGGAGGTGAGGGAGAGAGAGGGAGAAGGAGTTGAAGAGAGAGTGAGGGGGTAAGGGAGGGAGAGAGAAAGAGGGTAAGGGAGATAGAGGCAGAGAGAGATGAGGAGGGGAGAGGGAAAGGAAGAGAAAGAGAGAGTAAAGAGAGAGAGAGGAGAATGAGGTGGCCATTAATTATAGTGCCTACCCATAATGCACCATTCAACACCCACTACTTTGCAGAACAAGGGAGGGAAATAAAGCACGTTTCTAATTAGTGACATGATTGTAAGCATGAACACAAAAATGTGCACGAGCACACGCACACACACACACACACACACACACACACACACACACACACACACACACACACAATGAGTCCTCCTCTGTACACTTAAAACAAATAAACACACTCCAAAATTCTCACAGCCACACACACAGACACACGCAGCAATAGTAGGACTCAACAAGGCCTTGAGGCAGTCCAGCCGTCTGCAATCAGTCATTGGCTTTACATCAACAAACAGTAGCCCTTTTTACATAGCGATGCCGCATTATCTCGACAGCGTTGGTTCGCCAATTCTCCGCCGATGGTGATTCACACAGAGCGAAGCATCTCCGCCTTAAAGAGGAACCGCTGTGTAATTCACACAGAAAGCCGGCGCTGAGGCTCCTAAAGAGGCGTGATGGTTAGGGCTGTAACGATACACCAAACTCACGATTCGGTTTGTGTCACGATTTTTGACCCACGGTTCGATACAAACCTCGATTTTTTTTTTTTCTAAATTAAAAATTTTATTTATATAACATTTCAATAACTTATGTATATGATACTTGTCTGTCTGCACAGATCCCTCACTCAACTTAATACAGAGAAATGTCCCACAAAGCAACGTTACAGAACCAAACTAAGGTATCGGAGTAACTGTAACTGTCTTTGGCAACAAGGAAAAACACAGCAGCTGTACGTGGAGAAACGTCCTTCCTCCCGCCCGTCCTACCGACTCCTCGTCACATTTCTGCCCTTTATGATGAAAGAAAATCTCCGCGACAGTCAGCCCTCGGGACCGAGACTTCAGTTAAATTTACCCCGGAAGACAGCCTCTGTTGGGTTTTGATTGACAGGGGAGACACCGGGAAACCCCTTGCAAACACACACACGTCATCATCATGACGTGTACCGACACGTCTCTTCAGAAGCCGCAGCGCCGGCTTTCTGTGTGAATTACGCAGCGGTTCATCTTTACAGTGGTGTTCTGCTCTGTGTGAACGAACAAGGGCGGAGAATTGGCTAACACTGCGGTATTAATGTGGTTACAGCTCATAGGGCTGATCTGGACTGGAAGTTGTGTCGCGATTCTGCCTTCTCACAGCGCGAGACAGGTTCGTGGATCTGAGTGTCGCGATTTCGGCTTCGATACATGTATCGTTACAGCCCTAGTGATAGTACATGTCATGATGATGACGTCTGTGTTCTCAAGGTGTTTCCACAATGTCCTCCTGTCAGTCTAAACCCACGGATAGATTATAATCATATGGATGCTGTTATGATGTGTAATGTTTGAGATCCTAACCCACAAACATACTGGAAGTTACGTTTTTCAAACTAGAAGCTGTCTGACTCTGTCACTCGCGGGGACGGAGGCCGTTTTCCGGGGTAAAGTTCACTGAAGTCTCGGTCCGGAGGGCTGACAGTCACAGTGATTTATTTTCATTACAAACACTCGATGAGTCAAATTTTTTTGGGTGGTGACAGACGCTCTTTTTCAGGCAGAAATGTGACGAAGAGTTGGTAGGACGGGTGGGAGGACAGACAGGAGGATGGACGCTTCTCCATGTACAGCTGTGGGGTTTTTTTCCCCTCATAAGTTGCCAAAGACAGCAACAGTTACTATGTTACTTTTGCTTGTTATGTAATGTTGCTTTGTGGGAAATTTCTCTTTATTAAGTTGAGTGAGGGACCTGTGCATAACTGCACAGACTGTATGATCGGCACGCCCCTGCTCCATGCCGCCGGCTTATCCATTCACACTGGTTCGGTTCGCCAATAATGCGGCCCTGATACTACCTCCAGAGGCAGATCAGTGCCGGAGCAAAATTTCACCCCTTGTCGCATCTGAAACTTTCACACAAAGGGGGAGGTAGCGAATTGCCGCAGGATTCCTGCATGCAAATGGCAGTGTGAATGGGGCTAGTGTTTAAAAAGGATGCTTTAGTGGCTGTGAGAGCCCATGGTGTTCAATTATACAAACACTGTGTATATTAGAGGTGGGTAAAAATATTGATTCATCAATGCATTGCAATATATTTTTTTTCCCAATTCAATATCGATTCAGAAAATCCTCTGAATCGATTCAGGCAAGCAGCTGCCCTAACCACCCGCTGTCCCTCGCTGGATGCCTCTCGGTCCCCACTCCCAGCAGCTGGAAGTGCCTCACCCGTGACCTCTCTCGAGATTTATAATATATAAAAAAGATTACTATTTAGAATTTAAAAATTATCAACAGGTACTCTAATGAATTATTTGTTTATTACTACTTATTACTGAATCGATATCGAAGCATTTAAATCAATATTGAATCGAATCGATATTGATATCGTTTTTATGTACACAATCTTTTAAAACACAACTGCTCATCATTTGTTGATGTTTTAGGCAACTAGGAATGATCCATATGTGTGCAAACCTTGGGACTCTCCTTCTGTCCATCACATAAAACGATCTATGCAGCAAATCAACATGACGTTTACAATACGAAAACAATTACAGTTCAGATGCAAGTTCCAGTTCCTAGTTACTAATAAATAACAAAGTCAGTCATAACATCAGAGCAGTCGTATCACACTGCCAACATTGCTTGCGGAGATGTCCAAGCTGAACACTGAATCTGCACAGCTGTTTATTATAAAGTGTGAGATTTCCACTTCTTATATGGTAAGAAATAAAAATCAGAGACAATCAAAACAGATTGGTATGTTTGTACACTTATCTGACTTTATCTGCTTTATTTACGAAAGTGTTTTATGAGATGAATCACCAGGGTTTCCCCCAGGGCCCGCCAGGCTTAAATTTCCCACCACCAGGCTAAGCATAGTTTATTTATTTAAATGGTCTTATGGTCAACACATGAACACATGGCAAGTCTGAGGTCAGGTGTCTTTTCATCACCTAACGCCCCACAAACCACTACTACTGTCACTACATGCTAACTAGGCTACTTGTGATTGAACATAACGGGATGTCACAAAGAAAAAGCCAAAAACGCTGGTTCACCTGTTGACCAGGTGTGCAGTGGCGCGACGTTGGCTTAGTCACGGGTCGATGAGGCAGCTAGCATGGGTGTAGCATGGATGTTAGCTCGTCGTCAGCTGCAGTAGCAGAGCAGCCTTCTCTGTGCTGCGATGGGAAACATAGAACCAGCGGATTTAATCAAAATTAGTTTGAACAGCGGGTGACTGTACCTGACCAATTATGGTAAGTTTTATGTTGTTTGTTTTGCAATACGTGAAAATATTAACAATATGTGCGCTAATTTCACAGTGGTTTCGTAGTAAAACGCCACTATTAAATTCAGCGTTAGATAAGCTCTGACGGTAGCTGTTTTAATAAAGTCAATGTTTCGGTTTTAGGTATGTTTTGCCGAGTCTGTCGCAGTGGCGGGCAATGCAGGGATCGACCAGAGCTTTACTTTTTCTTCGGGGTTTTTAAAAATAATAATGGATTGGATTTGTATGGCGCCTGACAGGGTTCCAGGTTCCATTCATTCACACACAGTCATACTGGTGGTGGTAAACTACGATAGTAGCCACAGCTGACCTGGGGCAGACTGACGGAAGCGTGGCTGCCATTCAGCGCCTACGGGCCCCTCCGACCACCACCTCAAGTCATACACATTCACACAAGGCGAGTGGCAAGGTGGGTGAAGTGAAGTGTCTTGCCCAAGGACACAACTACCATGACAAAGTTGGCCGGGCGGGGATCGAACCGCCGACACTCCGAACATAGGCCGACCCACTCTACCACCTGAGCCACAGTCACTGGCATATAAAAGTTGCATTGCTGCCATCTATGGAACTAGCACCTTAGTGCACTATATCCTGCTATATAGACCAGTGTCTTTTAAGAATTTGAAAAAACAGCGTTTTCCCGTCCTGCTTGACCCTACTTCTAAAATACTTTTCAGAGATACTTCTTCCAAGCCAATTTCTTACAATTCTCTGAGTAGATCCTGTCTTTGGCGGTCATAGTTTCTACAAGAAATCTGTGGCGGCCCGCCATAGTCTAATTTGCCCTGCCAAAGTCTAGATATGGAATGTGAAAAAATATTTCTGCCTTTCCAATGCATACCGACGTTTCAGTAAGTCTCTTTTGTTTGCAATACTTTCAATGACTTCAGTACTGCTCATTCAGGGCTGTATTGGTGAAAAAAATAACATGAAGCTGTTTTCGAACCTGGAGCAGTGCGCTTCACGCCCTCGGAGGCTCCTCCACTCGCACACACACACATACACACACACACGGTGACAGATGGTGGGTCTGTGTGCCGCTCCGAAGCAGCCATGAATTACTTACAAAATGACAAAAATGTCGAAGAGTTGAAGAGTATCAGAAACATCTAGTTTTTTTTATTGTATATTCACAAAAAATCAGATTTCATGTAAAACCGTAGGCATAAATAAATCCAGTGTTAAACTAGCATGTTGGACCTTTAGCTTGATAATTAGCTAGAGGATTAAAATTGTCACATAGATAAATCCTCTCTTGAAACAAATAAGATAGTATTTCTGTACAATAGTAGACAAATCTTCATCCCAAGCCCATGCCGGGGAGTTCATGATGGCTGTGTGAGAGCATTATAACCAGAGAAAAAAATGAAATACCCGAAGTAGCCTATGATATAAGTATAAATATTACAGTATGATGACCCAAACTGCTACAACTACTTTGAACTTACTAATTGTTTTCATTGGTTTAATGGTCATGTGCGAAGTGGCAGTGGTTACTGTACTGTGTCAGAACTCAGATGGTGCTTTCCCTCTCAGGCAGTGCATTCGTCTGCCCACTGGTGCTGGACAGCCCAGCTGGCCGCCTGACAAGAGGTTATTTATAAAGAAGCCCCCAACAATTGCCGCCCTAAAAGAACACATTCCTCCCTGGCCGATGAACTTTAAAGAGAGAGAGGAGGAGGAGGGGTATCACCCTGTGCTCTCTTCTGGAAAATGTCCCTCTAAAAATTAAGATGTAAAATCCCTTAGTCTCCCTGATGAGACCCTTTTAAGGGATGCAGTCCCTCAATGACATGACAGTGGGCTTTTCTGGACATGTTTCAGTGGTCAGAGGAGAGCCATTTGTCGCTATGAGCCATATGGCCCTGAAAAAATTGCCCTGGGGTGACAGAGGTGGAGTGTGGACACAAGAGAGGATGGATATCTGGGTCTCAAGGACCACTTCTACGTATGGGTGGAACTCACCAGCTTTGACCAGATGTGTTTCTCAATCATGAATCAGTACTGTTCTGTATGTCAATGCTGCTGATCACTGGGCTGAGGTCAGATGGGATTAATCCTGCATGATTTTAGATTTTGCTCCCAGTTTCTCTTTCCATGTTGGCTGTGACCATTTTTAATTTTGGCATAAAAAAACACACTACACGTGTAATGCTCAAGAGCTTCCAGTAGCCTGCAGACTTTTAATTCAGTCAGAAAATGAGCTGCTAACTAAGCTAATATGATATAGGAAGGGATTTTAATTTCTTATCTGTTTCTTCATCTTTCTCTTCAAAATAAAACTACAACTAAACTCTAACTTTTAATTACATTGGGACCTGCCGCCTGTTTTAGTAATACATCATTAATGTCCAAACCAAAACAAGAACTTTCTACCAGGGAGACTCTGTCAAATAAAATAAATAATACGATTTTACAATTAAACACAATCCAATTAACAGTTTGTTAGTGCCTCCTTTGTATTGGCAGCAGTTTAAAAAAATTCACCTAGATAAACAAAGAAGAAATTAAATTAAAAAATCAGACAAATCGTAAACTAGCAACTGCTCCAATCATGCTGCAATAGTCGGTTGATTCATGCCAACATGATAAAGCCTTGTTTTGTGGTGGAATTAGACGTAAAGGAATTTAAATAAGAGGGTAGCGAGTTATCAGGGCTATCATAAAAAGTCTTTTAAAGACTTTTAAAGTCTGTAGACTTTGTCTGTATCGTAGCTCAGAAGCAGACAGGTGTGGCTGGCAGCACACACATCATAAAGTAACTACAGTGACGCAGGCAATAACTCCTGAATGCACTCAAGCAGAGAAGCAATAATACAATAACTTCAGGGTAAGTTATAACTCATGTTTTCTCTATTTAGCTAAAAGACCAAGTATTCACAAAGTGTCCACATTAGAGCCCAGAAACACCAGAACAGATGACAGACACAGTGATGAGGCATAACTCACCACAGAGCAGAACATGTACTCATAATACTGTTAATGTAACCTTAACCAAAAAAAAAAAGCATGAGTCTCTATGACTTAAACAAGTATAACAGATTTGGGACATTACAGCCTGACGGTTAAGATTCATATGGCATAACTTGCAAAATCCCATTTTGAGTTCTGGCCAGGGACATGTGTCACCTGTGTCATCTTCATGAAGACAAAATGATGAAAAGAGAAAAGGGTTTCATATCAATCAATCAGTGCCACTGCATTAGAAATCGGATTTAGAGTTATAGTCACAATTCTCACAAATCCACATATTCAATTTGACTTTCAATTTTTCAGGTCACTGATCAAATTTTTGTTTTAAACATTTTTAGACAGCTCTGCCATTCTGACACTATCAGTTCTGGATCAGTAAAGATCAACAGATCATTGGTTTTATGACCTGACTGTAATTTGCATTTTCCAAATTCTTTAAAAAGTTACAGGTACACACACTACTAATACATAAGTGATGTCTTTTCCTGGTTTTAAATCTGCATTACAGTTAAGTGATCATTTTCTCACCAGACTGTTCTACTTGTCCTTACCCACCTAGTCTGATATCAACTTTACCGATCATAAATCTCACTCTGTTCATATTTTGTGAAAGTACTAGTGGTCGACCCTACAATATTGTAACAATATTGATATGTAGGTAATGGTCAAAAATATTGTGATATTTGATTTGGTTGCCCAGTCCTCACATTTATAAAGTGCTTTGAGGCGATTTCAGGATATTGCGATATACACTGTTTGTTGCTATAGTGCCTAAAAATATCACACTATCATTTTAAGACCATATCACCCAGCCCTAACCTGAGACAACAAAATGTTTTGGTTACTGCACAGTTGGCTGTACACAAGGTAAAAACCCTAACTCTGTGGTGGTGGGCACATTCCAATGTATTCTCGCTATTAGCGATAAAACCTGATAAAATAAAAGGAGAAAAATATATTAAATGGAGCTGCAAGCTTTGCTGCACATCAGCTAATGGACCCTTAGTATAATTAAGTGATCACAAACTCCAGATAATTGAAGCTACAGAAAGTTGTTGGTTTTTATCATTTGGTTTTGAGATTAACCGAAATACAGTAAATAGGCTTGTTCTCATAATGTGTTTGTCAACATCTGCATGTCCAGGTTCTTATCAGTAATGAGGGCATGTGTTGAATCCTAGTGTATAATTCCATTGTTCAGGACAGTCACTGGGGATGGCAGCTGTCCAGTGGGATGCTCACATTTACAAAGAGAAGCAGGATGGACACACACACACACACACACACACACACACACACACACACACACACACACAATTAACAAGAGACATTTGAGAGGATAGGGAGAAAAAGAGTGGGTGACACATCATATTGATATATGACACTAATAATATAAACTGTAAAACTCTATAAAAACTAAGCATTCCTCCACTGCCAACAGGAGGCACTGAGCAAGTTACCAGCTGAAGCCAAGGAGCTCACTACCACAGTAAAAAATTAAAAGTAAAGGTCACTGCACTGAATGGCTGTGCTGTTCCCCTAGGAGCTCTGGTGGTCAGGACAGCGGTTATCCTGAGGCAAATTAGCCAAACACAACCTTTGACACTGGTCTCCTCTGTCCCAACAGCTCTTGCCCTGCCCAGTTATGGAAACAAGCGTGTGGCTACAGGCCTTGTTGGGCCCTGTGGACTTCCCAACTGTTGGCTATGTTGTGCACACAGGCTGTGTGTTTCGAGTGTCCATTGAGGACCAGTTGGCTGGGATATGCTGCAGACAGCTCTGCAGAGGTTTTTTTTCACTTTCTAATAGTGGACGAAAAGCTGTCCTGATCACCAGAGGACCCTTATCTGTAAAAATGTAATGTATAATCCAAGACAAGATACGTTACACTTAAATCAGAAAAATCCTAAACATAGCAAACACTCAGATAGATAAAGGGAAATGAGTTTATGGCTCTTAGATGCAAATAGACAGTGGTGTGTGTGTGTGTGTGCAGGTGAGTGTGCGTGTATATGCTTGTGTTGGTGTACACTTGTGTTTTCATGAGGCAATGTTACTTGCAAATTACAGCTTGTGTTTTGACATGCCGATGATGGCAGGGAGAACTATGCACACATTATCTGAAAGAATATTTTCATCACCAAGTCGGGGAAGACCCGACGCGACGATTACCGACTGTGATTAGAAATGCTCAATTCCGTTATTTTCCCTGTCCGCTCTCGTTAATAACTGTTATAAACTGGTACGTCAGACACATATGAACTTTGATTGCTTTTCCATGGAGTCACAATCATACATTTTCATCCTTGAGCCGTGGAACTCTATTGCACTCGGTAATCGACTCGTCGGGACTTCCCGTCAACAGGAAGCTGCTGCAGAAGAGTGGTCAATTTTGTCAGCTTTTCAGTAGAAATCCAGCTAAGCTAGTGGAGTTTTGATGCCCCGGTCTATGTGCTGTTGCTTAAGTTTGGTGCTGTTCTGAGCATTATCTGTGGCTTTTTGACGGTGGTTTCTCGTTGGAGGCATATACTGCAATGTATTGTTATCGTGCGGTCCTTTTCTGAGGTTGATAAAACTACGTAAATTAGCGGTCTGCTAACTTGATCTCTCGAGAGGGAGTCTAACACAGACCATGGATTAAATTTACACCAGAATATCCTAGTAAGGTAATCCTTTTTATTACTAACTGCATTTTTGCATCCATATACAGTAAGTGCTCTGTGTAATATGGTCACACTTATGAGCTCTCTATCCATCAGGTTATGTTGCTTGCCCTGCTGGGTTTGTATTAGACTGCTTTAGAATCAGCTAGGTTTACAACACCCCTTAATATGAATGAAGTCAGAAATACTAGAAGCACCACCCAGTGTGACTCAACATAAATACAGCAGCACAAACCACAGCCTTTAAAATGATCCTACAGATAAATCAGCATCTCTAAAAGACATTTTCAACAAAAGGTGAACATTATAACTGATTATTATAACTGTCAATACCATGACAATATGGCTTATTCCAGGACTGTTGTGTCAGATTGCCAAGGTATTCACTATGCCAGCATGTTGTTCCAAGATCTCAGCAATTAACATAGTGCAGAAAATAATATGGAACAAGCAATGATACACTGTGAAAATAAGATCTTGTTGTAAAAATATATATTTGTTTTCTTTCAATGCAAACCTGATCCTACTTCAAACTTCTAGTTCTAAACGCTGAATTCAAACCCTGATTTGATGAGCACTCTTCACATTATTCAATCCACTTGGTCTATACACACCCAGCACATTCACCAGCCAGCCCATGTTCACTTCCACCTGCATTTCTCTATGCCTCACCAGATAATCTGCTGGTTGAGGGCTTGCAATTCAGCCAGCCTGGCCAGCTATGAAGGCACACTATCACTCTGACAGTGTTATATTTTGTTTGATGCTGTGTGTGAGTGACTGAACAAAGCAAGAAGCTGCTCCATATTCATGACTCAAGTCACAGGAGAGGGGACTAGACACACTTGCACACAACCCTCAGGCCTTGACAGCTTGTTAATGCTACTTGGCCTTGCAGTAAGGTATTTCATGCCAGCAGCACAGTGCTGACTCTGACCAATCAAGCTCCATTTCATGGCTACACATTTCTTTCAATTCTCAAAGTTTCTAAACACAGAGGAAGACTATTTCCCGAGTAACATCAACATCAAAATTTAACTTCCAGTCTCTTCCTGTTTGTGTTGATGTCAAACACACACCAATCTAAACTCTCTCTCTTCATTTTTATTGATCCTGGCTCATAGTTTTGGTTTTATTAAAAAAACTTTTGAACTGAGCTCAACTCGTGGCGGTTTCATAGTTTTATGAACTCCACTGAGGCCAAAGGGTCAATTGTTCCCACATTTCTGGATGCCCATGACCACAAGGTATCAAAGATGGCTGCAAATACAGGCCACTACTGACATATTTTTTAATTTATAGCAAATATTAGCCAGCTAACATGCTGAGCTAATATATTGACCATGTTGCACATTGATCATGACCATCATAGCCAGGGTTGGTCAGAAGCAAAGTGAGATTCACAACTGAGTCATCATGACACTTCTTCATTGTTTTTCATTGTCATACATATACATGCTAAAAGTTTTTTTTCTCAAACGTGATGACCATTCTGGGATTTTTTAACATGACATTAAGTACAGCTTAATACCAAAAATACACAGAAATTAAGGCAACATAGTATTTGGTAAAATGGACAGATGTGCCGGAGAGTGGGATCAAATGAGAAAAGGCTGTGTCAGGGATTATCTCTTCTGGCAGCATTATTGGAGCCTGGTCCATTTAAACCCATTCTGTAGTTTAATTCTGACGGTCATTTTTAACTTTGCTCTGCAGTAAGGAGATTTCAGTTTGACGATTAATGGGGATTTTCCACTTTCTGCTGCTTAACTTTGGCTGATTTGTTATGATTGCATATTTAGACTTTCATTTGCTCATGAATTAAAAAAAACGAAGTAATTTTTAACAACCCCCTTTATTCGCCATTGTTTCATATTGTACACCATGCTGAAATACACTGAAATTGATCTCCAGACATCTGACTCTCCTTATCTCATTCAGTACACAGCCTGTCACTCTGGCATTACTATTTAAGATGTAAGACACAAAAAGCTGTCAGCTGAATGATGCTGGGAGCTGTATCATGGGTAAATTCCAGATTCAGTTTTCTTTTCAGGAGGTTTCATTCGAGTGCCTTGAGGCTCAACAACAAAATATTTTTAGGGGCAACATGACAGCATATCTAAATCAAAGTAAAGACATGTATTCATCTTGGCTGGAAAACATGTAAAAAGAACAATTTGCACCAGTTGGCAATGTTTCAACTTGTTTCAATGAAAAATAAAATAATTTACTTCACACTTAGCGTAAACAACGGTAGAGTTGCTGTTTTTCCAAACTTAGCAGAAATGTTGGTCAACACAGTGTGCAGTATGCTTAAGTACTATCATGAAGCACTGTAGCCAGTGTATAAGGGATACATTTTACTGAATGCCTATATTAGAGGTGGATTTCATCGTTCAATGTCGAAATTCAGTTCCTGCCGGTCAGTTGGGCAGGAAGAATCATTCATATCGTTTGTTCGTTCAGTCGCGTTTCCGGTACAACCTCGTTTAGCAATGAATCACGTAATGCAAGGCAAATACATAGCTGCAACTTTTTAGACAACATAACAGTTAACAGCTAAAGCCTGCTAGCCAAGATCGAGTGAGTGACTGAACGAGAACGCCAGGAGAGGAATCAGTGAACGAACGAGAACGATGACCTACAAACGAAATGAAATGGGTTTTTTTTCATGGAAAGTGTTGCTATGCTTTCCTGTTTCTCATTGGATAAAACGACAGTGTCCTAGACTCAGCATATGATTGGCTGGCTCTCAGTCCTCTTCACCACTCTGATAACTAAATAGTGATCAACACAGCAACTGCTCTGTGAGAATGAAAGAACGGACGAGAGAGAAGTGAAACGTGGAATCAGGTCGGTTTGTTCGCGTTAAAGAGTCGCTCCTTCGAACTGATTTGTTCGCGACCGACATATCACTAGTCTATATAGACTCCATTGGGATTCAGGACCTTAGATGCTCGAAAATACGTTATTAGTGTCTAATGCACATGGAAATTGTAATAATTGAATCAAATGGGCATGTGATTCTGTTTTCTGTTGTCAGACAACTGAACAATTCAGTACTTAGATCACAGCTCATAATATCTTGCGCTGTGCTGTGGCTACAGTGCTGTTTAAAATGAGTGACAGAGGAGGTCAGGGGCACCAAAAAGACACAAAGAATCTAAATGCAAATGTGGATTTACGCTTGTAACACATGCAGAAAGTGGGAAAACCAACTCTTAACTTCATTAATAATGTGGCTCGCTTTCCTAAAGTTGATTTTAGATGGAGCCTTGACGCCATAGGCATGAATTAAAGATAATGTAAACAGGAGAAAAAAAATGACTTAGCTTATCCTGAATGGGCCACACAGAACACAAACTAGGGATGCTCATTTCTGAATCACATGAGGTCCCCTGGTAATACTAACCCCATGCAAATAAGGCTAGAGAAAAGGTCTAACTGATATTTCCGAATTGATTTCTGCTCTGATAAAAAACCTGACCTGATGGACCTTTTCAAACACTGTAAAAACACAAACACAGGAAACACCATCTCTCAGCATCTCATGCCATCCTGAAGGTGACATCAGTGCACAAACACCTTTAATGTAAGAAGAGAGGGGCTCATAACTATTCCATGAGTCCTTCACGCTTAGACTGAAAATGGAACCAATGTGGTAGTGAAATAGTTAACATGAGGCTTCAAGACTGTCACATCATTGTCCACAACAGAGTGCAGGCACAATGAAGAAAAGCTGAACTACACAAGTTGAAACAGAGCTCAGTACAGGCTCGGCCTCCTACAGACCCCTGAAACATTCAGCAACTGTTGTGAAAATTAATTTCTGTCTGACATGGCACTCACCTCCAAGCACTCAAGCACAGTGTATCTAGAAACCAGAAGTATAGTCATCTTTTCTTCACAACACTGGGCTTTTCTGAGCAGCAGCTAAAGTGCTGGCTGTTGCAATCTTCGAATAATGCAAAAGCAGTGTTCTTGAAGGCAGTCGCAGTGATTTAAAGTAGAGCTGCACGATATATCGTTTGAGCATCATCACTGTGATGTACATGTGCGCAATAGTCACATGGCGGAGCCTGCGATGTAGGAGGCAAATGAACTCATCTAATTTCAAGGGTACTTGACACACACTGTGCATGCAGACTCTGCATGCGCAGCGATCCACCAATCACATTAGTTCTTAATCAGCGTGCCGAAGCAGACCACGCCCCTGCACATGGAGTGAGTCGCTGGTAACAACATTGAAAAATGAGCATCAAACAAGAGAAAATCGCGGAAAACGAAGACTTGGTGCCAAAAAGAAAAGCAACGTCAGTTATCTGGAATTATTTCGGCAATAAGAAGGATGATATCGACCAAACACGTGTTGTGTGTCGACAGTGCCTTGCATCTGTTGCCACAACGAGAGGTAACACGACTAATTTGTGTGACCATTTACGTTGGTACCACACAGCTCAGTACGACAAAAACAGGTAAGATCTGTGCAGGTTAATTGTCCACAAGATAGCAGCAGTGCAGCATAACATAAAGTGCTATTCAGGTCATCTGATGAAAATTCCTGTATTTTTTCATATCGCAATATATATCGCAGGGTTAAAAGAAATCGCAATGTCAGTTTTTTCCAAAATTGTGCAGCCCTAATTTGAAGTATTACAAGCATGGTTTGTGAAGCATGGGGAGCATGCTCTCATGGAGGGCTAGGGCAGACCTGTACACACACACACACACACACACACACACACACACACACACACACACACACACACACACAAACACACATATATAAAGGCTCCTTTCTGTGTCTGACTGGGCAATAACAAGGGCAGTGCAGAGAGAGTGAAGGGTAAATGTTAGTGTGGTTGCTCTGTTGTCTGGTCCTCCCTGAATGCTGTTTGTGTTTAAAACACACCGCTGCACAAAGAGCCTCTTTGTGCTCCTGTGCAAGCTGCATGCTGCGTTTCCATAGTATTGCCTCATTAAAACATTAGGGTGTGTGTTGCTTATGGAGCTGTTATGTGACATAGAAAGGTGAGAATGAAGCCATAAAACGGTTTGAGGCAGCAAACAAATCTGGAGCACGGTAAAAACTAAATGAACTTCTTCAACGTGGCATCTGAATAAAAAATCATTGTATTGAAGCACAACTGCTGGCAGCCACTCCACAGTTTTGACAAGCTGTGAAACCAAAGGGGCCTCAGGCACTCCCACAGCCGTGAGTCAGATTATGATGATACACAAGACAAACAGAATCAAACATTTGCTGGAGGGCCAAACTGATGGTGATTGGTGAGCAAATTTGTTCGCCAAAATTACTCCTCTCGCTCTTTCACTGTATACTCTATACTGTATACTAACCCTAACCCATAATCTAAAGGGTAAAAGTATTACATAACCAGTAAACTAACAGTACAGTCTATAAGATTACTTTGGTTATATGTTTCTAAACTTAAAAGTGGACTTGAAGTATATAACTAGTATCTATAAGATGACTTATAACATAGTTCAGAGTTTACAAGTAGAACCGTGTATCTACTTGTAAACTACTTGCCTATTTAAAGTTCACTAATCTTACACTAGGCAAGTTAGTCCCAAGAAGTACTGAAATATTACTAACTAACTATACTACTAGTACATTGATATCACTGTACCATAAAATAGACTTGGGGAAACATACCTCAAACTGTACTTCAGTTTACTTGATAAATCCAGCCCCATTCACACTGCCCTTTGAGTGCAGGGATCCTGCGCCAATTCTACGCATCCTCCTCTGTGTGAAAGTCTCAGATGCGACGAGGGGTAACATTTTGCTGTGCCTCTGATGTGCCTCTGGAGGTAGTATCAGTTTGAATGGGGTTAGAGTCTCAGGCTCATCCACTGTGGACTCACAAAATCCCATGCCAAACGCTGTGTTCTCTGCTACAAATAACTTGGGGTCGGCCACTCAGACAGCAGGAAACAAAACGGGACAGAAAGATCAGATTTATCAGATTTGTGTTGTTTCTAAAGTAATATGACTTGGTTCCTGAAGCAATACTCTTCTAAAGTATTACTATTAATTAAATGAGAAGCTGCTTATAGTCATGCAAATATTTCTTGTGATGTTGCTGTTTTTAAATAAACACAGCTGGCCACCTCTCTTCATCACAATATCATCGAACTGCAGTAGTGACCGACCGATTATCAGCCACCGATATATCGGGGCCGATAGAACGGCCTAATTTCTATCGGGGGTTCTATCGTATCGGTGAAATGCTGCGCCGATAGAAAAAAAAAAGTGTGACAATGACAAAAGCACGCGCTGAGCTCAGCCAGAGACTTTGGCTCAGCTCACATATCAGTGAAGTCCCTCCCCCACTCTGCTTCCTGTATTACAACCTGCCACTCATTAGCCCCATTCACACAGCCGTTTGCATGCGGGGATCCTGCGCCAATTCTCCGCAGCCTCCTCTGTGTGAAAGTTTCAGATGTGGAGAGGGGGGAAATTTCGCTGCGGCTCTGATCCGCCTCTGGAGGTAGTATCAGGGCCGCATTATTGGTGAGCCGTCCCAGTGTGAACGGATAATCCGGAGGCGCGGAGCGAGGGCGTGTCAGTCTGACAGTCTGATAACTACACAGGTCCTTCACTCAACTAAATACAGAGAAATGTCCCACAAAGCAACGTTACAGGACCGAACAAAAGTAACGTAGTAACTGTAACTGTCTTTGGCAACTTATATGAGGAAAACAAATACCGCAGCTGTACGTGGAGAAGTGTCTGTCCTCCTGTCTGTCCTCCTGACTCTTCCTCACATTTCTGCTAAAAAACAGCGTCTGTCACCGGCAAAAAACTTTAACTTACTGAGTGTTTGTGAAATCACCGCAACCGTCAGCCCTCCCGACCGAGACTTCAGGGAACTTTCCCCCAGAAAACAGCCTCCATCCCCGCGAGTGACAGAGTCAGACAGCGTCATGTTAACTGATGGTGATTATGTATAATTATGTCATTTAGCGCGAAAAACTTCACTCCATCAGTTTCCAGGATGTTTGGTGGGTCAGAATCTATATCACTACACATTATAACAGCATCCATATGATTATAAACTGTCCGCAGGTTTAGATAGACAAGGGGAACAGCGACGTCATCAACATGACATGTACCGTCAATCCACTTTAGGAGCCGCAGCGCCGGATTTCTGTGTGAATTACACACGTGAAGGCGGAGATGCTTCACTCTGTGTGAATCACCATCGGCGGAGAATTGGGGAAACACGGCTCCGGATTGACTGACAGCATGTTGTTTTTTTAGATTTGTTTATTAATTGAAAGTTCTGCTACATTATTTATTTTATTTTTGTTTGTGTGCCACTCTGCACTTTTTCTCAGCTTGACTGAACAAGTTCAAATGTTAAATGTCATTTTAAAAAAGTCTGTTAAATGTTAAGTCTTGAATAAAGACATTGGTTTAAGAAAGCATCTATCTGTACTTCTGTCACTGTGACTGTACAATTGCATCATCATATCGGTGCAAAATCTATGCACAATCCAAAGCCTGTTTTCATTCCAGCTCAAAAACTCACTATATCGGTTGCATATCGGCTATCGGTGATTGCACCCCCTGTAATATCGGCTATCGTTATCGGGCCAAAAAATCCCTATCGGTCGGACACTAAACTGCAGCGCCGGAGCGCCCCGAAGACCCCGCCCCCGCAGTTCTAGACGCAGCCGTTTTAGACGTACACATGCGTGAGTTGAAATAGAAAAGTCATTCTGAGAAAGATGGCGGTACAGCGAACGGTACAATCTGTGTAAAATACTAGTGATTATTAAGTTTATTATGTTGCGTCTACTCTTTGTTGGTGACTACGTTGTATCTTTTGAGTTTAATATATATAGATATATATTTGTACAGAATTATTTGTCAATAAAAATCTATGTCAGTGGGAGGGTATAGGGTTTCCAATATTGATACTTCCTTGAAAATGTGATGACACTGTAGTGTGTTTGTTTCTCTTTGCACTCACTGTGTGGGGGAAAATATGTTGTATATGATGTGAATATATATATATATATATATATATATATATATATATATATATATATATATATATGCATTGAATTTCAATATTCACATATTTTACTGAATTAAAGACTAGAAAAGTGGAGTATTATCTTGATAATGTTAGCTGGTGGTTAAGTGTTCTGCGGGTTTCCGCGCATGCGTACGTCTAAAACGGTGGCAGTCGCGCATGCATACGTCTAACGGCTGCGTCTAGAACTGCGGGGGCGGGGCCTTCGGGGCGCTCCGGCTCTGCAGTTAGACCCTTCTCCTTCATCAGGCTCTGTTAGATTCCATGGATTACTCTTGGAGGTGAGCATCGTTGTGATGGTTCTGCTCATAGGTGGAAATCCCGAGGGGGACATGTCCCCCCCTCCAGTAGAGCTGTCCCCGCCCCAGAGCATGCATGTATTTGAGACACAATTAATCATTTTAGAACAATGCAGTAGCATTTATTAAAAGCACAATGTAAGCGGTGTCCCCCCCCCCCCATTCCTCGAAATGGTTGAGTCCACCCCACACTCTATCCAACGGGCGGAGCTAGCAGCCGCAGCAGCGTGTGGATGGAGCCTGCTACTAGTGATGGGAACGGCAGTTCTTTTTACTGTACTGAATCTCTAGAATCAGTTCATTAAAATGATTCGTTCAAAAGATTCATTCACCGAATCGTTCAGTGCTCTCCAACTCCCTGAACTGATAAGCAGCCAAACGATCCGTCATTCAGTTCATGATTCAGCCCTGAGGTTCACGTTCACTTACTGAGGGACGGTGCATTCACGGACTATAGTACACAATCATTCGCGAGAGACGCAGCGCTGCTTTGAGTGGTATACATGCACTAAAACCATTACACGGTGAAAGTGTCCTCTGTGCACAGTAAAATCACTTAACATGATGCTACACGGATGTTAGCAACACAGCGCTAATTTTAGCAGTATGGTTACTGAAGGTGAATCAACTCCTCTGCCCTGAGTGAGTGGGTGACACAGCGCCACTATCAGCACAGTACGTGAACGAGAATCACGTCCTCAGCGACGCGCATCATGAATCAATCAGTCGAACGACCTGCTGAGGACGTGAATCACGTTCGCGCAGCGCTGTCACTGAATCAGCGTGAACGTGAATCACGTTCGTGAACGTGAGTGACTTTTACTGTGCAGTAAAATCACTTAACATGATGCTACACGGATGTTAGCAACACAACGCTATTTTTAGCAGTACAGTTGCTGAAAGTGAACAAACTCCTCTGCCCTGAGTAAGTGAGTGAATGACACAGCGCCACTATCAGCACAGTACCTGAACGTGAATCACGTCCTCAGCGACAGTTCTCTGTATGCAGTAGGTTCGCGAATCATGAACGAATCACAGCGCGAACGTGAATCACGTCCTCACAGTGAGTCGCGGCAGTTCCACTCCCGGCCGGCATGCTCGCGGCTGAGCTCAACTGAACTGAGAAAGGAACGAATCAGTTCATGAAGTGATTACGTTCACTTAGTTCACTTAAAAGATTTGTTCGTTCGAACGACACGTTCGCGACCGACACACTACCTGCTACTCACACTGTGATAGCAGGGTGAGAGGTGTGTATACCACACCTTTTTAGCCGTTTTTAGACAGAGCACCAAGCCGCCAATTGTCCCGTCCTTTTGGCGGCTCGGTCTGCAGAGTACAGAGTCATATTCGTGCTGAACAGCCCCGCTTGCTGTTTCACGGAGGGGGGAACTCCCGTAATGGGAGTCCCGTTGTTGTTTGCCCGTGGTGCCAACCAGGCTATATAATACAACTACACAATAATTAACTAACAAGTGAATTCACAAAGAAGCGCAGCTGGAGACCACTAACATAGGTAGAGACAATGAAAGAAGCAAACTGTGAGAAATGATGTGTGGTCAATATGACCGCTTATGGCCGAAAAAGGTAAAACACATCATATTTTCTTTGTGTAATTTATATAATAACTCGTTATGTGTTATATTATAATTACGTGTTAAATGAACTTGATTTAACATGATAGATCCTTTCGTATTGTTTTTCACCTAATGATGCAATTTCCACTTCCTTTGTGTGGGCCGAGTGCAGTTGAACATGTGAAATAAGTTCAAGTAGGTTTACTGTAAATTCCTGTAGTTGCAGGGAGATATTCATATAGATTTCTAACCATCTAACCTTCATTTTGAACCACTTTGTCTATTCCGACTTCATTTCCTGTTATATCATGACCAAGTAAATTACCCATGGACAGTTTTGGAAATACTTTGGATAGTCTTGGACTGTTGGAAATTCACATGAGATGCACACGAGAGCCATACACTTAATTAACAGCCTAATTGTCACCCCGTCTCCACTTCTTCCTCCGTTTCGTTGCGGGTGCCTGGCAACCATCCAGCAACCAGTCAGACAAGGTAAATTACGTAGGTGCTGATTACCTCCGTTCTGTCCCCTATCTCCTAGTTATCTCCGCTCGATTGCTCTTCCTCAACTACCCGGATGTCAGTCACAGTAAACTGAATTTGAATTGTGAGAACTCAATGTGAAAACATATATAGAGTTGAATTTTCCAAACTAATAAATTCAATTTCAAATGATAATATTCAGATTCAGTTTTTCAATGCAGTGATTCAAATTAAACAATACAAATTCAAATTATGTGATTCAAATTCAGTTTTTTAATGCTATGATTCAAATTTAGCAATTCAAATTCAAATATTGATGATTCAAATTCAGCTTCTAGTGGCACATATTTCAGCCCATACTACCCCAAGGGGGGCTTTTAGAAAAGGAGGAATATTACGCCTCCGTTTTGGAAAGACAGGCCGGCACATTGCCGCTCTTACCTTGGATCTAAAAAGGGCTCGTTGCAGTGTCTGTCAATCTCCAATTAAACTATCACAACTTAATGAATTTTCAACAGATTTTTTAGCAGTATTGTCACAAGTGTCAGATCCTATTATTACACATGATATTCATTCTGGAGTTGTACACGTTTGACAGTAAAAAATATTGCTCTGTCTGTGTGTGTGTGTGTGTGTGTGTGTGTGTGTGTGTGTGTGTGTCAGTCAGAGAGAGAGAGAGATGGAATAGAGTGGATTAGAAGATGAGGGGGACAGAACAGACAGAGCAGGAGAGATGGAGCCAACAAAGATAAAGAAGGAGAGGTGTGAAGGACTGGAAGAATGAAGTTAGTGCTAGAAAGACAAATGAAGGAAAAGATGGACTCTTCCCATTGAGAGAGAAAGAGAAAGAGAGAGAGAGAGAGAGAGAGA
>CAEMYA010000040.1:115804-154027 GCA_903131615.1 Diplodus sargus
GAGAGAGAGAGAGAGAGAGAGAGTAGCATAATCTGATATCTTTCATCTGGAAAAAGTTATCTGATTATAAGAAATCTGATAAACAAACTTAGATGTTTGCCTAATAATTAGTTTATTCATTGCATGTGTACGTGTTAATTTGATTTCATGTGCAGGTGGACTCAGCCAGTGCTAAGAAAGGTCTTCTGCCTGCCTGTTGGAGAGATAGAGAGACTAAAGCATCAAATTGCGGTAAAAGATGCTGTAGACAGGCTACAACTTTTATTCCGTGTCCCCCCCTGGAATTATTCTCTAAAATTTGACTGTTTATTGTCCCCCCCAACTATGAAATGGGATTTTCGCCCCTGGTTCTGCTGCTACTCCAGCTTCAGCCCGGACTAAGACCTCCAGGCTGGGGGAGCAGACCACAGCTTGACAGCCAATTATTGAGCTCAGGAGAGGGATCTTTTATGAGCTGCTTAAAATGCAAATGCACTTTATATTTCTGGATATGTCATGGGGGAGGGTGGACTGTGAGTGTGCGTGTGTGCGTGCGTGCGTGCGTGCCTGCATGCCACAATGCTTCACGTAATGTTATGTTACACCATGACAACTACAGCGAGTTACCTTTCAGTGTATTCAGATGAAGAACCGTGACACTGTCTGGAGGAAGCAATGAGTAATTTCCAACAACAACAAACGTACTCTATGGTTTGGGCCACCCATGATAAGCATGCCCAAATGTAGCTGCTGCTGGCAGGAGCAAAGCATGCTGGTCTGTCAGAACTGATGCACAGGAACATCATGGAGAGGAGATGTTAATGAAAGAAGAAAAAGAGATAAGAGCTTGGCACATAAAAAATGTTGTTTACTGTGTGTGTGTGTGTGTGTGTGTGTGTGTGTGTGTGTGTGTGTGTGTGTGTGTGTGTGTGTGTGTGTGACTTTCACCTCAGCACCTTATTGTAAACCTCCTGCTTTTCCAAGCAGGTCAGTCAGTCAGTCAGTCAGGCAGACAAACAGCCTGACAGAACGTCAGACCAAGATTGGTCTTGTGGACAGAGAGCTCTGTCTGAAATCAGCCCCTATTTACTAATCAGTGAATTCATATACCCTATATTTGACCTTCTGAATTATGAGTGCCTATATAGTGACCTCAAAAGTCCCACAACCCAACAAATAGTATTTTCCAGGCCATGTACACAACTTTCCACCAACAATCCCACAATGAAGTGTACTGCGAAAAATGACCACTGTGACACACTACAGCTGTCATTGATGATGCAAAATGATGATGACTCATCAGTGTCCAAAATCTGTTTACAAAGCAACACTATGCAACTATATTACCTTAAAACAGCAACTTCAAAATCATTTCAATGTTATAGTGACTTGTAATGGTCAGTGGTGTCTCTCAGCGTGTTTACATGACACTCAAGAAAACCGAATTACTGTGTTAGTCCGACTATGATTGGATTTTTAAGATGCATGTAAACACCTTAGTCTGACTAATATCAGACCGGATCGGATTTCTCATAGTCGGATTAACACACCTGGATTATTCGATTGATAGTCGCATTACTCCTGCATGTATATGCTCCATCAGATCGGATCAGATTTTTGCGTTCTGCGCAGGCTCGGGACTTATTTCCCGGCGCCGTGAGCCGGAAGTAGAAGGACGTGGCGGCGGCGGCTTTCCTCCGAAATAACCGCAAGAAAGAGCGCCACTGTGCATCTTGTTTGTTTGTGTAATTATCATGTACACCATATATACGAAATGTACAAAGATGTAGCTTCGTGACGTAAAGAGGTCAGTCGGAGGTGGCTCTGTTATCACTAGTTGAAATGGGTACAGCGCCACCTATCGTAGTCGAACTATGGCTGTAATTGGTTGTGAATGCAGAAGGCATTCACAACCAATTACAGCCATAGTTCGACTATGCTGCTCAATCAGACAACTGCAATTGTCCGAGTATACATGCTGGTGAGAAAATCGAATTATTGGCCGAAGCTTGTCATACCCCGGTACGATAGGTGGCGCTGTACCCATTTCAACTAGTGATAACAGAGCCACCTCCGACTGACCTCTTTACGTCACGAAGCTACATCTTTGTACATTTCGTATATATGGTGTACATGATAATTACACAAACAAACAAGATGCACAGTGGCGCTCTTTCTTGCAGAAGGCATTCACAACATATGTTCTTCGTTTCACGGAATTCTTTATTTTTATTATTATATCTTCCGGGTCAGAAATTTCAGACCTTAACTCCTTCCACATTTTTCAACAGATTCACTCCATTCAAACACAGAATATTCATCTCAATTGGGAATCACCCACGTCTATTTATCTAATTGATATCATTCATAATTTCAGAAATATTAGACGTTTTTCAGCCTTTTTTTCCCATTCAAGCAGATGACGGAATCTTCAAAAATCTTCAATTTTCACACTTTTTCATGCATTTTCAAAGCTAATCTAATCATTCATACATACACATTAAAAACTCCATTCAAACTGTGAGACGTTCACAAAGATTAGGACTTTCTCCCCTGAATTCAGCTTTTCATCTCGTCTTCAACTCGCCACCATTTCCACAGTGTTCACTCCAGCAGAAAAATAAAAACACCAGCTTGTAGGTACACTCTTGCTCGTGCTTACAGCGGATCTCTGGAGGCAATCTGACAAAAACGTTAGGCTCGGTGGGCATTTTACTGACAGGATCACCGACCAACTGCCGCATAGAGTCCCATTAAAATGAGAGGAAAGATATCTAGAGGCAGACAAACACATTCACTTTTCTAAACTGCTCAACAAGACACATTTCTGACCACAGACACACAAACACTTCACAGGATGCTCAAAAGACTCTCATAGTTTCAACCATAGCATTACTTTAGTGATAGCAGTTACTGTTTTGCAAAGAGAAGTATGATAATGTGAGGTGAGCCTCAGCTGAAATCACTGTTAAATCAGCTCTCACTGTCCGTTAACACGACCAGCTCGGTTACCATCACCGTGGCAACCGAGATCAACTGAGCCAACGCAGAGAGACAGATTTATCAATGAGTCAGTTTGACACACACACACACACTCAGATATGCATGTGTGAGCATGCACACATGACCACACATGTACAGACACACACACACACACACACACACACACACACACACACACACACACACACACACATATAAAGCCATGCTTAAGCACACACTCACATGCACACAAACGCACACAGAGTATATTCCCCAACATTTAAACTATATTTAATGATTATCTTTTTTCTTTCATTCAAGCCAGGAACTCCATTCAAATAATTAAATGTTTTAATCATCGATATATTGAGATTTATTGAATTTCTCAGTCAGATTCAGAGTATTTGATTAATTCTCACTGTAACATCTCTTCTTACTCCATCAGCTGCTTTTTAACACAAATTTAAGCTAGCATTGCAGTTTGTCTGAAACCTTATATTCTATTTTTAATGCTTTATTCTCACCAAACTATCAGGAAGCTTCATTCTCTTCAGATGAGACTTCAAATGAATAACAGCAACCAATTCAGTTTGGCCTTAGTTTTTCAACCAATTCTACATCATTTTCAACCCAGGAACTCTGTTTGAATTTATTTAAATATTCATCGACACATCGAGATTTATTGAATTTCTCAGTCCGAGTCTTTGACGCATTCTCACAGTAACATCTCTTCAAACTCTATATATTTTAATGCTTCATTCTCACCCAACTATTACAAAGTTCATTCTCTTCAGACGAGACTTTCGATGAATTAAAGCTACCAATTCAGTTTTCCTTTAGTTTTTTTTTTTTTACAAATTCTACATTATTTCACAGTTTTCGGATATTGTTGACATTATTCAAAGTTTTCACAGCCAGCAATCTGCATTTGGCTTCAGCTGGTCAACAGGGAGCATTCACAACCGCAAGTTCTTCAGAACTTGCCTTTTCTAGTCTGACTAAGCTGTGCATGTAAACGCACTGTCTGTCTCACTAATGTTTGAGGTTGGCATCACTGTGCGTGACACTTGACAGCAGTACATCACACACAGCACCAGCATTTGTGACATGTTTTATGGACGAAAAAAATGCTTTTCCCTCTGATTTCCTCCAGCTGCCCTGCCTAAACTCTCTGTGATTTACCGAGTTTCCTGAAGGCAACCTGTAACTGCTGCATACTGTAGCTACAAGTTAGCTCTGCTAACTGATTCTGCTCGGCGCACAGACCACCAGGGAGCGTTTAAGGTTTACTTTGGGCTGCCAGGAAGAGGAGGTTTCAGGTCTGGGTCTGGAATGGGCACCAGAACTGCATCAACTTTCAGCAGGTTTAGATGCTAGCATGTTACAGTCAGCAGTATTTCCTTTAACAGTGACACAATCTGACGTGCCCAATTTTATGAATTGCTGATCTCAAATGAACATTATCATCTGCCATTACAAAGGAAAACAAGTGACTAATTGGGCTGGAATCAGTGCGTTCATTTCAGTATCATTCCCCTAAACTCCATTTCTCACTGGTGAAGGAATGTCTCATCCTCGACCTCCATGTCCTCTCTTTACTCCCTAAACATTAATAGCGCAGTATCTCTTAAGCAGCTCTCGGCATATAGAGTTAAATGCTCTCACAGGGAGCATTTCCCTCTCAGCTCCAGCCTCACCTCCTACTGGGAATATACAGTAAAAATGTGCACAGCACAGGATGCTTTTAAAGGTGAACCAGAAGGAATGGGCTTTAAATTATTTCTGTTACAGTGGACAATAGGGAATGTAAATATTTAAAAAGGTCTTGAAAATGTATCTACCTTTGGAAAGAGCGCAGACTTCCCGTGGGAGGGAAGTACACGGTGGAACAGCCAGTTTTAGCAGTTGTCAAATATATACACAATAACGTCAGTGCTCATTTCATGGTGATATTGTTTAGATTTTGGTGGTTCTTCAGTGTTCTGGGTTGAAGTGAAGTCATATTGGTGGGTATTTTTTAGCCGTGTGACGACTTATTACAGACTGTTCAGTGTGCATTCATCAAATGAGGCGTTTGAGGAACTGAAGAACACAGAGGTGCCTTCACACTCTTCTTTGGCAAGCTGGTAGATTAGACAAGCTTCCTGCAGTCAAATGTAATACATAAAACTGTATGGGTGACATTTGCAACCTTCATATTTTTAGTGAGTAGAGAAAACAAGGATATTTGATCGTTTTTAACCCTTTAAGCCCCAAGCCCATTTTCTGGGCTTCTGCTCGAAAATTGCATATCCATAATAAATTGAGTATATCTCTGCAACCACAAGGTTTATTTGAATACTTCTGGTGTCATGGGAAAGGGAACACTTTGAGGATTTGTTGAAATGTGTTATTATCAGTGTATGTGATACTGGTGAATAGTAAATGAAGATGGCACACAGCAAAAATTCAATAATTTTCAGTCTCGCCTAAAGAAAAAAAGCACTTTCAGGGTCTGTAACCCTTAGAGATATTGCTGCCAAAGCTCTAAACCTCTTTCAAATCATAGTACAATATGTGGACATTGTCTCTGCAAAGGTTGATTTTGATCAAGTACAGCAGAACAAAATTAGAGACATTTTAGCACAGACATCTTAGGCGAACTCTCCAAAATGGCCATTTTGGCACATTTTGGCACCATTTGTGCCATTTGTATTTTCTGATATACAAATATATTATATATTATATTTTTCATTTGTATATCACTTATGGTGTTCAAAACATTCAAATACAACAGTTTTTGGCTTTGCTTGGGGCGGCTGTAGCTCAGTGGGTAGAGCTGTTGGACCAGTGATTGGAAGATTGCTGGTTCGAATCCCAGCTCCCCGGGGCGGAACTGAGCTATATGTCGAAGTATCCTTGAGCAAGATACTGAACCCCAAAATTGCTCCTGATGTGCAGTTGGCACCCTGAGGGGCAGCCTCTGCCATCAGTAAGGGTCCTGCGATGAGCTGGCCTACGCCCATCGAGAAACTGGATTTGGCCCCAGCAATCCCGCTACCCCCTTGAAAAAGGGGTGATAAAGCGGTAACATCCCCGCGACCCAAAAAAGGAAAAAGCGGTATCGGAAAATGAATGAATGAATATTATATAGATATATATATTATATTTCCCATTCAAAAAATGATAACAAAAGCAATTGCATCTTGAATCCAAATGGACCAGATTTAATTTCATAGTACTGCAAACATTTCTGTGAACTATAAAAACACACAGCAAACAAAAACAATTATTTACACCATTATTTACAGGAGTGTCAAATGTCTACTGTACTATTGTCCATCATGCCACAGCTGAAAGCAGTTTTTTGTGGATGTGAGGCAGAGAGGACCAGCTCTTCTGGTCCTTGATGTGGAGGGCAAGTCACTGGAAAAAAAAATATATACAGTCATGGAATTGCAATTACATATAAACACATGAAACTCAGAAACACGGTAAAAAGAAACCCACTGTACTGGGGAAATAAATACACACAAAACTAAATGCATTGAGCGCAACCTCCTCTGTATCATATTTTCACATCATGAGCCAAAATGTTGCCCCGACAAAGCTTATAGCTTCACATACATAGAATAAATCTATAAATACAACATATACAAAACATTCCATACCTTTCTAATGATGGCAGAGAATAGTCGTGGTCACTGTCTTCATGCGTATCTTCAGGGTGAAGACGGTCCTCGTCTTCCGACGACGCGTCACTGACGCATATTGTATTTTCGGCGTCCAACTCCAGAAATTCCAACACTTCTGTGGCTGTCCTAAGTTTCTCTGGGCCTTGTTTTGCCATATTTCTCACGAAACTTACAGAAATCACTGTTAAAAGGCATGTCGCTGCAGCTGTAACGCGCTGCGCGCTAGGTTGCAGTGTGTAATGGCGACAAAGCTTCTCGTCTTTGGGCAAGTACGCAGGGCTCTATCTCCGCAACGGATTGGTCAATTTGGGTGATCGACACCTCGTTTTACTCCTTAGAGCCAATAGAATAAAGCTATACTCACGACAATGTGATTGACAGCACTGCCAGCCAATCGGAATCCGTAGAGTCCACGTCGGTCAAATGACCAGGCTGTTGTGTGCAGCGCTTGTAATGCTTCCCCCCGGGTCCTAAAGCCCGTCAGTTAATACTGGACTACTAAGAATCTAAGAAAACACATATGGCTACCAAGAAAAAATGTGGATTTACCGAGAAAACTTTTTATGGCAAAACAGCAAAGGTAAGAGGAATTTTACGGCCAAGTTTTGGAGAAGCGGTATTTTTGTTTTCCTATACTTTGGCTCCTGTCTCTGTGGCGAATCGGCGTAGCTACAAGTGCTATATGTCATTTAAATCTGTCTGCCCTTTCATATGAGGCGCAGCTCGGGTGTGTTGCATCATGTACTGTGGCATAAGAGCCAGAAATGTGGCGACTGGGTCCACAAATCGGTTATTCACGAAGTTGGATGTTTAGTTTTTTAATTGAGTAGTGTTTGGGCTGTGTTTGGGTTATACAAACATGCTTTTTAAACGTTGTAGCCCAGTTTCTGCTGTTTAATTTGATATAAGATATGACTATATTCTTTCATAATTAGTGCAGTAGTGGCTCTTTGATTGCTCTGCATGTCTCAAAGTCCCCCAATTGGAGGACCTTGGGGTTCAAGGGGTTTTTTTAAGTACAAATGCCAGTATGATACCTGAAAGTCAGTACATGTAATATATATGTTCTTCGCCAAATACTTTCTTCCCAGAGCCATAAGTGATGTCTTTAAAGTGAAACTCTCGCCAAAAAGCAACCGAGGCTTTATTTGCGATTGAATATGAGTCAAACCTTTGTGTAAAAAGACGCACTTTTAAGATTTACTGTAGTTGAAAAAGAAGGTTTTTGAACTACTCACGTTAGCTGCTGCATCTCAGGCGCGCGGTCGTCATGGCAGGCAAAAAGTGTCGATCCCTGAGTGCGACCTGACAGGCACGCTTGAGGAGCGGTTCACCATTACTCTCCTGCCTGTCAGGTCGCACCTTGGAATCGACACTTTTTGTCTGCCATGACGGCGATGTGTAGAGACCCTGGTGATGCTACGAGCAAAGTTTCATGTTGTGTCAAGCCTTCTTAGTGTTCTAAAAATAGAGATTTTGATGCCATCGTATCAGTGCCTCTAGCACTCCCGTTCAAAATTAACGTGCCCGAAAACCCAACTACGGTAAATCTTAAAAGTGCGTCTTTCATCGTAATTATGCTATTACACGAAGGTTTGACTCATATTCAATCACAAATAAAGCCTTGCTTTTTGGCGAGAGTTTCACTTTAAAGTAGGGCTGCACGATTTTTTTTAACCCTGCAATATATATTGCAATAGGAAAAAATACAGGAATTTTCATCAGGTGGCCTGAATAGCACTTATGTTATGCTGCACTGCTGCTATCTTGTGGACAATTAACCTGCACTGATCTTACCTGTTTTTGTCAATGTTATGAGTTTGACTTCTGTCTGTGTTTTAGAGGTATTCTCATTGGGCCAGTTGTTCAAAGCTAATCCGATCGGATTTTGGTTATCGGATTGGATCAAATCTTGAAAATGGGTTGTTCAAAAGGGAAAGAAGGATTCTGAAATCGGATTAGATCACGGAATCCAATCCTAGTTTGAATCTGGATCAAACCTTCAGTTTGTGTTGTTCAAAACGTTTCAGTAGGATTTGGATAACTTTGATCCAAAAAAATCAGGATTATCCTGATCCCAACAGGAGGCAGGATTTCAAGGTGGATTTCAGGGAGAAAATGTAGTAAAACTTTAAAATTGGTCAAATAATACATTTTTATCATTTAGTGTATATACTTTTACTTATATTTTGCGCTTGATTTGTTTACAGTGATAAAGTAAATAAAATAAACATAGGCTACCAATTAAGCCTTTCAGTATAGCAAATCAGTATAGTAAAGTAAAAATAAAATTAAAATAAAAATGATCTTGTCCCCATGAAACAATCCCCTCAAACAGATTTTAATAACTAACAAAAATAATATTTTAAATTGTTCTGTCATTCATCACTGTATATTATTTTTAAAGAAACAACCAACAGAGATGAACCTGTCAAAAATAGTTTCTATCAATTGCATCCCTGACTACACGTCCAGTCAGTCCCTCATCCTGACAGAAGGCCAGAGGTTGGTCTGGTTCTTCAACAGGCTCAGGTGCATCATAAACATCACCACAGAGAGGGACATTGTGCCTGGTAGCGATGTTGTGCAGGACAATACACGCAAGTATTATGTTGCATGCTCCCTGTGGTTCCACTCGCAAGTAGTTAAGGCATGCAAAGCGTCTCTTCAGAACTCCATTTAAACGCTCAATTGCACATTTTGTTTTGCAATGAGCAGTGTTGAAGCGTGCCTGCGCATGTGTGGTTGCTGCAAGAAAAAGAGTCATCAGCCCAGAGAGGATAGGCACTGTCCCCTAACATCATGCCATCCGATCGGTTGGTTTAGAGCTCTGGTAATCCGGATTTGGTAATCTTGAAAACTGTGTATCTGGATCAGGGTGATCCAATCCAATGTTGCTTTGAAAAACCGGCATAAAAGTAAGACGGATTACCTGATCCTGGATAGCAAAAAATGGGATTTCTAAATCCGGATCGTTTTGATCCAGATTAAATTTTTTGAACAACTGGCCCATTGTTATCTTTTATTGCTTGCCTTTATAGTGCTGGGACCTGAGAACATGTTTTGTTCTATCATATGCAAATGTGGACTGAATGACAATAAACAAACCTTCAAACCTTTTGAGCTCTCCATCTTGCAATGGAGCATTCTAGCTTCATAATTACATTAAGTACTAACAATGAGTGATAAACAGGTTACTCAACAACTGAAATCTGTTTTTTGTTTTGGATGACAGTCAGATCTGGCTTTGCATTCGTCGTACTGAGCTGTGTGGTAGAGTCCTGCACGGGTTCTGGTACCCGCGTCTTACCCGCACAATTTGGATGAAACGGGTGAAAAATAATGTACACTGTCCGACAAGGGTGCGGATCGGGTCGGACGCCTGGAAAGCGCGAGTCAGATTTTATTCGTGACACATCTGCAAAAATATACCTGCATTTCAAAATGATAAGCATTTATATTTTATATGAGCTCATTTATGCGCAGAGTTGCCAACTCTCCCGATTCACGCGGGAGACTCCCGATTTTTAACCCCATCTCCTTTGATGCTCCCGGTCAGTAATTTCTCCCGTTTATCTCCCGATTTTACAGTGAAGGAAACAAGTAAGACTGTGGGGGATACCTGTCGCAGTATCTGGCAACCATGGCCTGCCTGCTTGGATGAGCAGGGGTGTGATTCTTCCTGATAAATCCCGCAATCCGGCTTTTCCGACCTGAAAATGAGGCTCTCGTGAATCATGCAATTTCGTTTTTGTTTTTTTGTTTGTTGGTTTTTTTTTGGGGGGGGGGGTTGCTCAAGGCACTGGTCGGGTATTGGTAAACATAATAACATTTGATTTTGATGATGACATGATTTTTGTAGGTTTAATATCATGAGCTAATGGCGAATTTGAGTTGTACACATTGAAAGCACTTCACCCTAAGTTATCTTGAAATTGATTATTATTGTCATTACTGCCATTTATATAATTTCTACAAGTCACCATTTAAGTTGAGTTACTGAAATCCTCGTCATCCTATTCAAAGGCTGCAACAGGCGACTCATAGAACCATGGTGAAGTTAGTTTCAGGTTGGATATTCGGCCGATATTTACTCGGGTCCAGCCGTGACTTTACTGAGGTTCACCCAGTGTCAGCAGTAGGAGGACGGTCAGCTCACCTCCCAGAGCCTCGCGCTGAATCACTGAGACTGATTTAGGGACCGTTATTAAATTACTTAGCATACATATGTTAATACAAAATAATTGCAGTTTTTTCAATATCTTCCATGTCATGTGGCCCAGTGACTCCAAACCAGCAGCAGATTGTATCAGTAAACTGGACAAATGAGACACAGCTCTTTTTACTGTCTTCCTCTATTTTATATGAATATTGATATGCAGAAATTATGATTATATTTCTCAATAGCTTCCATGTAATGTGGCCCACTGACTTCTGAAAATAAAAAAGTTCTTTAATGCTCAAGAGGTTAACATATTTTCAAGCAGCAATGTCAGCTTCTACACTATTTTGTCTCATGTCTTAGATTCTGGTTCTGAAATTCTGAAAATGAATTTTTTTTTCAAAAATCACGGTGAGGGGGGGCATGCCCCCGGACCCCCTAGTGTTGCTGGGTTATCAACTCAGAGCACAGCATCTATAAAAAAAATTAGGGGAAACACCGTGTTCTAAGAATTTTGGACATGTGTGGTTTAAAATACAAGGCAAGAAATTATGACAAATAAAACGCACACCTGGCGAAGGAACCTTGTTACTTGGGCCGATACACCAATGAAAAAAATCTCCCTATTTTTCACAACCCAATGTTGGCAAGTATGCATGCATGCATGCACGATATATCGTGCAGCTCTACTTTAAAGTACCTTTTTGTCCAACCAACAGTCCAAAACCCAAAGACTCTTCATCTCCTGACAAATAAATGACAAAAAAGCAGCAAATCCTTCAGCCAGGTTTGCATAGAGTGCCTGAGCAGCGCGTCTCATACATGAATCAAGCGGTGCATCATCGAGAGATCCGGAGTCTCACCAATTTGTTTGCATACCAGGGTTTCACTACAGTTTCGATGTCTATATCTGTAGAATGTGTCACAGACATGAAAAGACTATACACAACAGGTGAAAGGCAGGATTTTTATGGCTGAATCTCTGTCTGTTTCAAAGACAAACTCCATGTAGAATGATAGGCTGGCTGGAGCAGCATGTGTGAGCGTAAACAATAATCAACATATCTGTCAATTAACTTTCTTTCCATTGACTAATTGCTGCAGCTCTATGTTTAAGTAATCAAAATGTGATTTATAATTGTCTTAATTGTTGTTTTGAATGGATGTAAATCTTCACACCTGCAAAGATGGCTGCAATGATTCTCTCCAACAATCTTTTAATGAGCTCTTTGTCATCAAGCTGTCCTAAAACATTGCTCCTCCCACAGGAGTCTATCAAAAAAAAAAAAAAAAAAACCCAGACATAGAGAAAACTGTTTAGCAGTTGTTGCCACATTGCCTCTTATTCTTTGATCAGATATTCCCTGACCTGAATCACAATTTTGTGGGCCTGAGTGATATATACTTAAAATAGTAATGAAGCCATATGTTTAGTCATATTGCGATAAGCAACAATGTACAATGTATGTTGATATTATTAAATCTCCTCTAAAAAAGTGTAAAGACTGCTGGGTAAAGATAAGTATCAGAACAGGTAGAGCAGTCTGGTTGGTTCAGAAAATGACATCACTTTAATGTAATGCAGCTTTTAATACCAGGAAAAGACTACACTTATGATATATCACAATACACTGATATCCGCAATCTAGGACCATATATAATTTCATCATAATAATGTTACAATATCAGTATATTGCCTAGCCATTCAATTTAGCTTACACATTTGAGAGGTTTTCCTTTATTTCTTTTCTTTATTCCTTCTTCATAAAAGGGACAAAATGCCAATACAAGCTAAAAATATAAGGCAGGAAGATTTTTGAAAAAGCATTGTTTTAGCATAATTAAACTCATCATATTGACACCTGTATGAAAACAACTTTCAACTGATACCCAAACCTAAACACGACAGGGGAAAAAATTGAAGAAAAAATGTAGTGTGCTGGCTGAAAATGCTTAAAGAAAGCCAGATCTACATGTACAAATTCATGCAGGATAATGTAACGTGCATGTGCGTGCATTTGTCAGGTGGAAAAGAAATCCACAGACAAGTCTCACACCTCCGCTGTAACAGTCTCATTTACCATTGTGTTCCAGACAGCATTAGGGTCACCAACCCTCTACTCCCCACACACACACACACACACACACACACACACGGGTTAACAACACCTATCGCCTCTGCTCTGAATTCACCCAAAGCAACATTCACATCTAAACAAGGCAGGCAGCAGCCAGCACTTTGCTTTCATCTAGCCAGGAGGCAGTAACGCAGGTAGATAAACAAGAACACACAGCCAAGAGGATCAGCCCAGATCTCTGCTACAGCTCTTTTAATTTTATCACCACAAATAATTCAGTCAAAACAATCTGACCTGATCCAGTGTGGTCCAGTGAAAGTAAGATGGGAGTTCCTGACCACGGCTACTCAGGAGAAGGGGGGTTGCTAAAAAAAAGCAAGAAAAAGCAATCTGCTGAGCAGTGGAAAAAGTATGATGTACAAATGTCACTTTACCAGCAAAAACACAGGTAAAAACCCTTTAGGTAATTGGCATATTGCAAGGTAATTAGACATTTGCATAGATCTAGGATCTTGCACTCAGCTGATGGAGAGGGTAGAGACTGGCACGCTGTAAAAAACATTGTGTACCATCAACCAAATGTACTTATCACTGAAAAAGTGAGAAATCAGATATTGAACGTTTCTACAGATACAACTAACTGACAGTTCTATCTGTTAATCTGACCCCTTTTTTCAGTAACGAGTAATAACGCATTAATATTTCCAAACCAGTAATCGGATTAAAGCTACGTATTCAAGCCACTGTGCGTTACTCTTATTTTTATTCAGTAAGAATATATATTTTTGCTTTCTTCTTGCGTCTCAGGAAGTGATGTCACGGACGCGACAAGTCACGTTTTCAGCACGAGGACAACTCACGCAGCTACACAAACACAACAATGTAGGGAGGAGAGCGTTTTCAAGCTGGAAATACAGTCATTATTTTGAGTTTGTGTCAGCTAAAGATGAGAATATTAAGGTTCGTTGTACATTCTGTGCTGGCGACAAAGTACTATCAAGCTTCAAAAACACAACGTCAAATTTGAAGTCGCAGCACTGTTAAGTTTATGGAGCAAGTCCCAGCAGGTGGTGTTAAGCAGAGAACTGCTAGCTAGCGGCCTCAACTTCTGCAGGAGGTCCCCACCACCCAAACAACAAAAGCTGGGGGAGAGTTGAAGAAGTTGGTCGGGCGGTATGTTGAAGAGGAAACATGCACTTAAACACGGTTGACTCGCCCTCGTTTGGTGCCATAATAAACAAGATCCCTGCTACTATCAATGCTGTGCTGCCTCACAGAACATCTTTTTCTTCCTGCCTGGAGAAGGAGTATGCAGAGTTGGAGAGAAATCTGAAGGCCACGCTGAATGTTCATGCTGAGGCTTAGTTACTTTTAAAAACAAGTAATCAGTAAAGTGACTAAGTTACTTTTTAAAGGAGTAAACAGTAATCAGATTACTTTTTCAAGGTAGCTGTGGCAACACTGGTGAATTGTAAGCCAACACACACAAGTGGCAATACCTTCACATTTCGACTACTGTGCACACAACCCTAAAACTGTGGTTTTTACCTCCACCACTCATTTCTATTTTTCCAGTTTGGTCATGCCATTTAAATGAATGATTAGAGAGTAGATTAAATAAGAAAGTCCTCTCCCCGTAATACAATACATTTAAACTGCACAACTAACTATTGTGCATCCTCCAAAATGACCATGACGTTGAATCAACTCCGCTCTAAAAAGGATGAGGATTCATTGCAGTAATGTTGTATTAGACCACATTTGACTTAGGTAGGAGTACATACAGCAGTTTGGTTGTGATGGTAATGGATTACATCTGACTATTAACCACACCCTCATTAACCATTAAACAAGAAGAAAGACGAGGGAGTTGGGCTTTAACTGAGAAGCTGCATGTCGAACATTAAGCACAACTTTCTAAGGTTGTCAGAGTTATCAGTCTTATACCATGTGTTTAAATTGCATAATATCTGCAGTGGATAGTCTCAAAAGTACCAAAGCTATATTTTCAACACAAGGCTGCACACATTTCAACATTATTACAAATGTGTTCAATGACTTGTATATTTCTGTCTTCATTGTTTGCAGGCTCTTAATAAAGAAAAGAAAAGAAAAGAAAAGAAAAGAAAAGATTATCTTATATTGTGTGCCGAGGACCTTTTTCTTTTTGCCCTGGTATAGAACTATCCTACCATTTTTTATACTAGTACATGGTTGAACATTTTGGTATCTTTGTAACCATGCCACATCCTGACACTCCTTTGACACCAGTTTAGGCAGCTCTGTAGACTGAGTGCTGGTGCAATATTGTTGGTGATGAGATTACACAGCGTCAGGTACACAGCTGTTTGCGACCTGATAAGATGGGTTGGGTGAAGTGTCACTGTGTGTGTGTCATAACCTCAAACACACACATGCTGCTCCAACTCAATGTCATGACAGGTTGCCTCCCCTCAGCCCCAGGAGGTGAAACCCACAGCTCTCTCTCCAGTGAGATTAAAAAACATGTCTCAAAGATGTAAACCTGGAGGGGGTACTGGTGTACCTCACCCCTCCATCTGCATGCCCCAGCCAATTCCCAGCGCAACCAGTAAAAACCAAGCCAAAGTAAAGTCAAAAGGATGCATTTCTGCAAAAGGGAGGGGGGATGATTAGGGGCTGGGCCATGTCATGGGCTTGATTTATGACTCATCCCAACCGTAGTGCTGCAATCAAAACGCACCAGTAGTCCAATCCACCTCCCCCTCCCCCAATCGCAGAGCAAGGGAGGCTGGGAAAAAACTGGAGGTTTTTGTGTGCGTGTGTGTGCATGCATAGACAAAAAGGTGTGATCACTCATTAAAATATCAAAAAAAGGCATCCAGAATTTATTCAAAGACTAAAGTGCTGAGTGAATGCAACACACATTTGAGCCTGAGCACAATCAATGTTCAAGAGGAACTGGGCCTAAAAATTAAAGGACTTTGGCTTCCTGTGGCTTCCATCTTATAAGCTGCTCACTCTTGCCAGAATTATTTTAACTACTCAGATATGATCCTAGCAGCCAGAGATGGGTCTGTCCTGCTTAATTAAGTCAAGAAAAGTTGATAAGCATCTCCACTTGCTCCCGGGCTGACAAAAGAGCTCAGTGCATCTCAGACTGAATCAATACGTTTACATGCACAGCTTAGTCGGATCACAGCCATAGTTCGACTATGCTACTCAATCGGAAAACTGCAATTGTCCGAGTATACATGCCGGTGAGAAAATCAAATTATTGGCCGAAGCATGTCATACCCCAGTACGATGGGTGGCGCTGTACCCATTTCAACTAGTGATAACAGAGCCACCTCCGGCCGACCTCTTTACGTCACCAGCAACAACAAACTCTGCCTCGGCATTCCAGAAAGATGGCGTACGAAGAGCAAGATGAAGCTACATCTTTGTACATTTCGTATATGGTGTACATGATAATTACACAAACTAGATGCACAGTGGCGCTCTTTCTTGCGGTTATTTCGGAGGAAAGACACCTCCACCGTCCTTCTACTTCCGGCTCACGGCCCCGGGGAAAAAATCTTGAGCCGGCACACAATGCAAAATCTGAATCCAATCTGATGGAACGTATACACGCAGGAATAATGCGACTATCAATAGAATAATCTAGGTGTTTTAATCCGATTATGAGATGGTCATCATATGGCATCAGCTGTAATAATAACATTATGGTAACCAATTTCATTGCTAAATTATGTGGACATTACCTATTGGGTAGTGTTTCATAGCTTTGTTTACTGCCATCTTGCCAACAACAGACAGATTTTAAACATAACATTGGTTTAGGTTGCCCTAATGTTAAGTGAAAATGTGAACAAAGTTCCGCAAATATCTGTAGTAACACAGATTATCACACAATAAAATAGTACAACCTGATGAGAATTCATATGATGCAGCAGCCTGACTGTGCTCACAGGTTGGGTCTCATGATTAGGACCCAAGTGGAACAGTGAAGGGCTCTAATCTGAATTACATCCCTGCAATGAAGCTGGTGAGTGACGTGTCACCATAACCAAAAGGAATGAAGGCCACGGCAAAACATAAAAATAAGTGAGAGGATTTTTTCAGTGTCAGTGTAAGACCTAATTAAAAGGAGTGACTGGCTTCTCACAGTAGCTTTTCATAGTGTTGATGTGTTATAGTTCCACACCACAAAGAAAAAAACATGTTTATTTCTTTTTTCTCTTGAACCCTCCACAGCAACTCCCCTGTACTTTATTTTACCCCCTCTTGTCTACGTGTGTGTGTTTGTGTGTGTGTGTTTGTTGGGTGCTGCAGTGGTTATGGCAGTCGTATTGAAGGATTGACAGTCTATTTACACAGTCTCTCCCACACACTGTTATAAGCACAGTGGCCTGACAGCAGCCTAAATACTAGTCATTACTCTGTCCTCCCTGCTGGCTGCCACAGATGGAGCCCGGCTTACAGCAGCAGCTCCATGTATCACCATGACTGATGCTGCACAGTGTTGACACCAGTAAAAGAGTCCACATTAAATTATACATTACAAAGTAAATTCATGGGGAGTTTAAACTCCAATCCATTTTTACAACACTTTGTTTATACCGAAGCTGCATTCAGGGGTTGACAGCTATAGTGGGGCTACAACATCAGTGTCACTGACTGGATTTTGCTCATGCTGTGTTTTGGATGTGGCTGTACAGCTAGTAAACAGCAGATGAGGATACAAAGTGGATTTGATTTCCCAGGCTGCTGGTGGCCACTCCTTTGGCCTTTGAAGGAGTCAGGTAACAGATGCACAAGCTGCCAGTTAACTAGAGACCAGTTCTCTCTCTCTCTCTCTCACTCACTCACTCACTCACACACTCACACACACACACACACACACACACACACACACACAGATGAGGCTGTTCTCCAAGCTCTGCTACTACAGTCAAGAGAAGAGCTACTCCACAGCCAATCCAATCCACTTCCTTCAGGCCATGTACACAGTCCAACTGGCCATCCTGTTCTCTTGTTATCATGATGGAGATTCATAAACCCCTACTGTCAGAGGGTCCACACACCACTGTTAATTGACCCGCCATGCTGCAGACCCCGTCTGGGACATCCCATTTGTTATGAAATGTGTTTGATAGTTACATTGGATATCTTGTTCTGTTGAGCTGCCATATAAATCATTGTAGCTAATATGCCATGTCTGGAAGGCACCTGGCCCAAAGAAAGCCACTCTGTTGATTGATGCTGTTTTTCCATCACATCTGCCAGCCTGGCTTTATTCGGTTTGATTTAGTGTGGCAGTGATTTGCATTTCCACCACAACTTGGCTTCCCACTTGAAGGTGTGTCTGACTATCAAAAAATCAGTACTTACAAAGTGGCTTTGCCAATCAAGTTACAACCTAGGGTTGGGCCATGTCTGCAGAGTTGCCATATGACAATGTTGACAGTGAAAGATTGTGATTGACAATTTTTACAAATTTGAGGCAGTGTGTCCTCTCAGTGTAAGGCAGCAGTTGCGTATTAGCTCACCACTGTAGCCGCTGCTCTTCCCCACCATTACCACCGTAACTTAGCTTTGTTCAGCCTCATATGCATAAAACAACCATGGCCAATTAGCCAAGGAAGCTAAGCCAAGAAAACTGTATGAAAACGACATGAGTGAGAGAAACAGCAGCCTGGGGGAACAGAAACGCTGCTGAAACATATTTAACCAAGTGTCTTTGGTTAAGAGACCTAATGTTAGTGCACTGAGCAGCAACATACTGCTTTTCATTTCCTCTCCCCACATATCACAAATACAACAACTCTTGCCCTACAGTAACTTTGAGGGGACACGCCACTTGGGGGTTGGGGCTCAGAGCCTGGCTCAACTTTTGCATTTTTACTGTTAGATCATTGAGCAAGTTGTTGCATTAGCCAATCAAACATGTGGATGTGTTAAGTACACAACTCCTCTGTGTTGCTGTTCAAAGCTTTATTGGTTAGCGGTCTAAAGCAAAAGGAAACAGTAGCCCTTTTCACACAGAGAAGCCTCATGGCACTGGTGTAAAGACGAACCGCTATGTAATTCACACTGAAAGCTGGCGCTGTGGAACCTAAAGAGGCATGATGGTAAATGTCATGATGATGACATCTGTGTGTTTTTTTCAAGGTGTTTCCCCGGTGTCTTCCTGTTAATCTAAACATGTACCCGCTGACTGTTTATAATCATATGGATGCTGTTATGTGGATGCTAAATTACATATCTCTCTATAAAAGCAAGGAATCTCTGTCTGTCTGTCTGTGTGTGTGTGTGTGTGTGTGTGTGTGTGTGTGTGTGTGTGTGTGTTCCTCAAATATCTCTGTGGATCAGGATCAGAATGACCTGAGAGTTTCAACATGGCTGCTGCTTGGTTCAAGGGTGTACAACTTTGCATTTGTTTGGACTGCAATTATACCGTGAATAAATGATTTCATAAATGCTTTACAAATTCCGCCGAGCATTGTCCACCAGAGCCACCACAGTCACGTACGCACCAGAGCCAATCACTGTAGAGCTCAAGCCCACGACATACGTTAAGAAACAAGCGGATTTAAACCTGCAGCGGTGCGAGCTGGGCCGGGATTTTGCTGGCGGTTCGGTCCCGTTCTGTTCTGTGCATCTAAACTGATGAACTGATAAACTGATTAATGAGACTAAATGAGTCCGGACCGAGTCTGTTCGGGTCTGAGGAGATACGGAGATGCGCGGGCAACAAAGTGGAATCGGAATCTGTGGATGTTCGTGTGTAGCTAGCTGCTAGCCGCTAGCCAACCCACACGGCCCACCTCCTGAGTTGACTGACCGGACGCACCGGTACATCCAAAACAGGACTTAGGGTAAATAATGTCCGCCACGCTTTTTCGCGAACATTGCCGTCACGTTTGCTTTGTGTCTGGTGCAGAAGAAACGGTAAAAACGGGCTTTTGTCATGTGTGACTGTACAGTTATTTTTTCATTTTGACATATTATATCAACACTTAAAATCACAAAATAACATAAAATCAGAGTAGGAAAAAGTTAGATTTTGTACTGTGAAAACCACAAATAAGTTTGATGAACCAATTGCATTAGCTATAATGCAAACATAAATTGTTGTTTGCTAAATTTGTGCATAAGTTTTTGAAATTTACAAAGTTGGCTCAGCTAATTCCTGCCTGCTCCACATTCAGCAGTCTCCTCATTGTTTTGACTCACAGCACAAAAAAACGACTCCACTACACACTAAACACACTACACCAAACACTACATAGCACACTAACTATACACTCCAAACACGCTATATGTCACAAATCTCTCAACTCTCAAAACTTGCTAGCTCATCCGCCGTCCCTCCAACAACTTCCTGTTCCTCAACAACCAAACTTGCTGCTGGGACACTTTCGTGACAAAAGCCCGTTTTTACCGTTTCTTCTGCACCAGACACAAAGCAAACGTGACGGCAATGTTCGCAAAAAAGCGTGGCGGACATTAATTACCCCCAGTCCGGTTTTGGACGTGCTGGTGCGTCCGGTCCATCGACTCGGGAGGTCTGCGTGTCTCCGGATCTCCTCAGACCCGAACAGACTCGGCCCGGACTCGGTCATTAATCCACAACAGTCAGTTTAGATGCACAGAACAGAACGGGACCGAACTGCTGGCAAAACCCCGGCCCAGCTCGCGCCGCTGCAGGTATAAATCGGCTTGTTTTTTAAGGTATGTCGTAGGCTTGAGCTCTGCAGTGATTGGCTCTGGTGCGCACGTGTATACGGTGTGCAGTGATTGGCTCTGGTGTGCATGTGTATACGGTGTGCAGTGATTGGCTCTGGTGTGCACGTGACTGTGGTGGCTCCGGTGGACATTTGTACAGCATTTATGAAATAATTTATTCACTGTATCATTGCAGTCCAAACAAATGCGAAGTTGCACACCACTGAACCAAGCAGCAGCCATGTTGAAACTCTCAGGTCAGTCTGATACTGATCCGCAGAGATATTTGAGGAACAAACACAGACAGTGTGACAATTTATATTTGCATTATAAGTTAAAAAAAAATGGCTTGTTGAACAGATTTGTGGTTTTCACAGTAAAAAAATCTAACTTTTTCTACTCGGATTTTATGTTTTTTGTTATTTTAGGTCCATTGTGTTAATACAGTATGTCAAAATGAAAAAATAACTGTACAGTGACACACGTGAGGTTGTGCTGAAAATAATGACACCAAGTAAATAATTTTTAAGGTGAAATATAATGGCAAAATCAAAAATAGTCAAAAACGGCCAATTATACCCTTGAATATCGGATTTCATAACAAACCTAAATATCCCCGACGTTCCACGTTCAAACAGCCTCATTTGGCCATCCATGAAAAAGCTTCTTAACCTCCCACTTTTCTATAGGAACACATATTTCCTACGGGCACTGCACTAGTCTATATAAAAACAAGAAATCTCTGTCTGTCTGTGTGTGTGTGTGCGTGCCTCAAATATCTCTGCCGATCAGGATTTTCAACATGGCTGCTGCTTGGTTTAAGGGTGTGCTACGGATTTGTTTGGACTACAAAGATGCCGTGAATAAAATTATCTAATACATGATTTACGAATTCCGCTAGCATTGCCAACCATAGCCACGTGCGCACCAGAGCCAATCACTGTACACCATGGCCACGTGCACACCAAAGCCAATCAGTGCAGAGCCCATTCCCACGACACCTAAAGAAACAAGCAGATGTATACCTGCAGCGGCGCAAGCTGGATCTTGCCTGCGGTTCAGTCCCATTCTGAGGATCTAAACGGACTGTTGTGGATTACTGAGACTGAACGGGTCCAGACGGAGTCTGTTCCGGTTTGAGGAGATCCGTATACTCGAGGACAACAAACTGGAATCGGAATCTGTGGATGTTCATGTGTAGCTGGCTGCTACCCTACACACTCTTGATGGAGGCTATCCATAAAATCTTCACTCCCTTAGCCCTACACATTCTGTATGTCTGGATACTCTCTGTACGTTACACTTTTACAGGGCTTGAAGCAGGAAAAAATCCTGTGCCTGAAAATGTTTTATGCTCCCCCCCCCCAAAGTTTTTAATAATGAATTTAAAAATGTAAAATTAAAAATGAAAATTGCCCATTGCCATAATCCCTATAGTATAGAAATTATGGCAATGTGCGAATTTGCCAAAATGTTGAACTTTAACATGAGATCAAAACTCAAGAATTAAAAAAATTGTCAAACATCTTGATGCACAAGAAAGAACGCGCAGGAAAACTAGGGTCCTGGCCGTTTAGGCAGCCCAGCCCCTACAAAATGAAATAAATAAAAGACAATACAAAAGAAAATAAAATACAAAATAAAATCTTAATAACATCAATGTCAGCTCTCCAACAAAAGGAAAATTTTTTTCCTTCAAGGTTTTATGTGTCATTCCAAATTGAAGATTAGCCTGCCCTACAGTAAAAACGGCATACATAAAATGAAAAGAGTAAAGCAATAGGCCTATATTAAGCGGCAATATATATTTGAGCATCAAAGATGTTCAATTAAACCCACATTATAGTTTGTAACAACGTTCAAAACACACACAGCCAGTATCACTAAGCATAAAGTCTGCTAGGTTGATGCTAATGTATAATGTAAAACCTCATAGACGGGCTAACAGAAATTAGCATCGCTATCGCCAGTTCGTGGCAATCGACAGCGATAGCAGTAAAGCTGCTAAAAGCTGTTTTAATTCTGGCTTTAGCGCTGTTAACACGTCACAGTTTTAATATTTTCTCATGCGAGAAACTCAGTTTAATCCAGTGCAGAGTCTGTGGGAGCCGCGACCGGGGACCAGGGCAACGGCTGTCACAGCAGCAGCAGCGTCCGACTACTGATCTGATCGCCCGGTGCCAACCTCCGTCGTCATCTCGGGGGAGAAAACGAGCCAAGTAATTTATTTGCACGCTTTTAGAGGTTTACCGCTGGCTGGTTAAATTCTTTTTAGGAGATTAATGTTGGTGTCATTGATGAAATCTAACAACTGTGGCAGTTACATTAGTTTGTCTGAGTGAAAAGTGTTTAGGACTGCCTCTGGGCTGATGTTACATCAATCACTCTGGCTACATTGTCCGAGGTGCCTGAAAACTTAAGGCCCGCCCTACTCTGCTCTGATTGGCTAGAACTCCTTGGTTACCTTGAGTACCATTGGTAGTTGTAACTATCACTTTAAATGACTGGTTAAATGACTGGTTACAGTTTTTTTTTTTTTATCATGTTGCTGTGGCAACATGATTTTAAAAAAAACAAACACCAAAATATTGCTACGCTGGATTTCCGGCACCATGCCAGAGGTCTTCAAGCCCTGCTTTTATGTCTTGAAGTGTTTCTACAGGCTTAACTTCATGCTGGTGCGTTTACTTTTTGCTTACATTGTTAATCCATTGACAATGTTAGCTAAGGCTAAAACATAGTTTTGTGGTTCTAGTTCCTATCTTGCTAGCATGTTAGGCTTATATTTGTCTATCTATGTTAGCCTTCTGTTCAGTATTTATTTTGGTATTTATGATGAGCATGCGGTTTTTCATGAGTTGCACTATTGCATTTTTCCTGGTGTATCTTCTAGCATATCTGGTGCATTGCTAACGTTGTTCATCCGACGGGACTGCTAGCAGCTAGCTAATGTCTCAGTCAGGAGGGTTGACACTTGGTGAGTTAAAGTTTTTTGCCTGTGACAGATGCTGTTTTTGACAGACAGGAGAACAGTCACTTCTCCACATATAACTGTGGTAGTTTTTTGTTGCCAAAGACAGTTACAGTTGCTTGCTTACTTTTGTTTGGTCCTGAAATGTTGCTTTGTGGGACATTTCTCTTCATGTAGTTGAGTGAAGGACCTGAGTAGTTATCAGACTGTCAGACCGACACACCCTCAACACGTGCAGCAGGGTTATCCATTCACACTGGCTTGGTTTATCAACACTACATCCCACTGTGACTCAAGAGGCGGATCAGTGAAAGCGGAGCGAAATTTCACCCTTCTCTGAGACACTTTCACACAGAAGAGGATGCGGAGAATTGGCGTAGGATCCCTGCACTCAAAGGGAAGTGTGAATGGGGCTAGTGAGGATAGGGGCCGATCTGTTAGTTGCATCACCCCCCCAGAGTGTATTTTCCTTTCATTTCCTGAGGTATGTGAAGTGTGTGTGCATGTCTGTCCATCTGTGTGTCTCTGTGTGTGAGTGTGTGTCAGGCCCACTCCCTCAGAGACGAGTATACCTTATTGATCGGCCTCATGTGTGTTTAACTGTACCTCTGGGTATCATCTGGCCTCCATCTCTAATCTGTCCTTTGTCTCTTTCACTATATCACTTCTGTTCATCTCTCTATTCCATCCCACTGTCACGACATGGTCGTGACTCGGACCTCTGTTTCAGTATGTGTGTGAATGTAGTTTTTGTTTTCTTTTATTCCTTTTGGTGTGCTTGGTGGGTCTTGTTTTTGTGTCTGTCTCTGTGTTCTGCTCTTCTTCTCCCTCTCCTCTGGAAGCCGCTGGTGGGCGTGGTTACGGAGGAGACGGCCGACGAACCTGCAGCTCATCACCTGCAATCAGCCCTCCTACTTTTACTCGGACCAGCCTTCCAGACCACGCCGGATCGTTGTATCTACTCTCGTGAGAAACGCCAGCCACCTAGAACTTCTCCTGTACTTTTAGCAATTTGCTAATTCAGTTTTTTCCCTGTCTCGCCTCAGACTACCTGCCCTGAGCCTGAGCCCAGTCTGCCTGCCAGCGGCACCAACCTCAAGCCTGGAGCCTGAACACTACCAGCTCTCCCGGACGCCACAAGAACATCTGCCCACTAACCTGAACCTGATCTGTGCAAAATCCTCAATAAATTCTCTCGTATTCACTTCACCCTTGTCCGCATCTGAGTCCCTGGTCCCCGGACCTGACACCCCTGCTGCATCCTTTTCCTCATCGCCCCACAGTAAATTAACTCTCTTCGTCTCACACCATCTAATTAAGCTTTCTGTCTCCGCATCTTTGCTCTTTCTCTGCTTGTTTATTAATTTAGTCTGTTTTGGATGGATGAGGGGAGCAAGAATATGGGACAAGGTGGAGGATCGGAATTACTGAGAAGCAGAAAAAGATAAGACCACAGCTGAGACATGTCTGTGACGACTTCATCACATCCTTTGTAAATGTAATAATACAACCAAAACTAGAAAAAGAGATTGCACCCTTTAATGTTTTATTTATAGACCAGGCATGAAAACGGGTCAGGGATGAAAAAGGTGAGAAGGATACGCCCCCTCTCGGGGGTTCTGGGGGCATGCTCCCCGGGAATTTTTTTTTTTAAATGTCATATTTCAAAGCATCGGACGCTTCTCCACGTACAGCTGTGCTATTTTTTTCCTCATATTATAAGTTGCTAAAGACAGTTACAGTTACTACGTTACTTTTGTTTGGTCATGTAACGTTGCTTTGGGGGAAATTTCTCTGTATTAAGTTGAGTGAAGGACCTGTGCAGTTAACCGACCGTCTAATCTACATGCCCCCGCTCCGCGCCGCGGGTTATCCGTTCAGACTGGTTTGGTTCACCAATAATACGGCCCTGATCAGGGCCGGAGCGAAATATCTCCCCTCGCCGCATCTGAAACTTTTACACAGGAGGATGCGGATAATTGGCGCAGGATCCCCGCATGCAAACGGCAGTGTGAATGGGGCTTGTCTTTTGGTCTACTTAGCTTCTGACGAGTCGATTACCGAGTGCAGTTAGAAATGCTCAATTCAGTTCTTTTCCCTGTCCGCTCTTGATAAAAACTGTTATAAACTGGTAGGCAAGACACATATGAACATTGATTGCATTTCCATGGAGTAATAAACATACACTTTCATCCTTGAGCTGCGGAATTCTACTGCACACGGTAATCGACTCGTCAGGTCTTCCCCACAACGGGCAAGCTGCTGCAGGAGAGTGGTGAGCTGTGTTCTCTTTTCAGTGGAAATCCGGCAAAGCTAGCAGATGTTTGATGCCTCGAACTATGTGCTGGGACCGTATTTATACTGTTGCTGAAGTTTGGTGCTGTTCTGAACATTATTTGAGGCTATGAGTGGCTTTTTGATGGCGGCTTCTTGCTGGAGGCATAGACTACAGTGTATTGTTATTGTTATCAAGAAAACTTGATCTCTCGAGAAGGGGTCTTACTCCGTATCACAGTGTGTGGATGACCCACTTTTTTCACCTTTTCACAGCCTCCCCCACTTCTGACAGTGCTGGATTTTAACATCAAAAGCAGTATAAGGCCCAGTAAAAGCACTTAACTCTGTCTTGGTCTAGTAACCTTGAAGCCTGGAGCATCTTCAAGGAGGACACTAGAATTAGACATGAAACTAAATAGAACAAGCTTCAGGCTGTTGAAGAGCCTGAGTCAGTGAATTAATTTAATTGAAATGGTCGAGCAGTGATTAAGGTTCTAGGCCCTGCTCCGTTTGTCCAGGAAGCCCAAGATGAATGTAGGTGACTTTAAATTTTGAAAAAGAGGACACAATCATGGAAATGAGTGAGTGGCCTCTACTCTCCATTCCTCTGTCTCATTCTTGGAAGTCATATGAAGTTCAGGCATAGTTCATGTGGCTCCTAAGACAAAAATGCATTCCAAGAAGACAAGAGGATGACTAAATGACATGATTTGATTATATTGTTCTGCTTGCGGCGAGGTGCTCCAGGAAAGTCACCTTGTCTTGCTATGGGTGCAGAGATAAACGTGGGGTCGATTGCTCTTGGCATTACATCACTTGCTTGCCACTTCTGAGTTGACCACATCCTTCTAGCATACACACAACAACACATACACCAAGTAATAATGGATGCACTACTGACAGGCTTAAACTCACTAAAGCGCAGATTACACACATCATTACATCCCTCATGGTCACCTCTGGAGGTACCTACTGCAATTTGTTGTTGCCAAACAGACTTTTCATTTATTAACCCTCACAGACTTTTCATTTGACACTGATTGTCGCATGTTACCGCCTCACTGATTTGATCAAGTCTGGTCTGAATTAACTTTCAGATTAGATCAAGAGGGTTGGTGCAAATCTTTGATAATCTGTTCAATAAGGAAATGTTAGGACTGTATAACCATGCTTAATCTGACTGTTTATTTCTATGACATATATATACATACATACATACATACATACACCTATATATACACACACATATATACACACACATATATACATACATATATACATACATATATACACGTGTGTGTATATATATATATATATATACACACACATATATACATACATATATACATACATATATACACGTGTGTGTATATATATATATATATATATACACACACATATATACATACATATATACACGTGTGTGTATATATATACACATATATACACATATACATATATACACATATACATATATACACACACACATATATACACACACACATATATATACACATACACATATATATACACACACACATATATATATATACACACACACACACATATATATACACACACACACATATATATACACACACACACACACACACACATATATATACACACACACACACACACACACACACACACACACACACACACACACACACACATATATATATATATATATATATATATATATATACACACACGTTTTTGCCTATAACTCCCACACCGTATGTCGCACATTCAAAAACCTTGTATCCCCAGATTCCCTGAATGGAGCTGAATCACTTTGCGATTGGCCACGCCCACTTCCGCCTAGAAAGTTTTTTTGTAAAATTGCAAAAACTGGAAAATCTACTTTTTCGAACTCCTCCTTGGGATTTTGTCCGATCTGCGTGAAACTTGGCACGTACACTCTTCAGCTGGACCTGATCTAAAGTTATCAAAAGAATTTTGCTCGGTCAAAAAATGCGCTAATTATTCACGAACAAATTTCTGTAGCTAGCTATAAACAAGGAAACTTTGATATCTCGGTCATCTGTTTCGGATGCCCCAGGGACGACTCCCTCGGGAGGTGTTCCTGGCATGTCCTGCCGGGAGGAGACCCCGAGGAAGACCCAGGACACGCTGGTGTGACTATGTCACCCAGCTGGCCTGGGAACGCCTTGGGATCCTCCCGGAAGAGCTGGAGGAAGTGTCCGGGGAGAGGGAAGTCTGGGTGTCCCTGCTCAGGCAGCTGCCCCCGCGACCCGGCCCCAGATAAGCGCACAAAAATGGATAGATGGATGGAAATCCAAATCGGCACATTCAGCCTTTTGCACTTCTGGTGCACTTCCTATTACAGCGAATACCACGGCTCAGACGTTGGCCTGTGTCCTCACTTTTGCCCCGAGCCCCGTCATCCTTTGGGGCCAACTTCCGTGGGCTGTGTGCAGGGCTGTAAACTTGCGGTCGCCACTCGCCAAATGCGACTAAAATATTCCCCTGGCGACTTAATTTTGGAGGGATACATGCCACGGGGCGGGTAAATGTTTATCCCGATGGTCGTGCTCTTGCAATAAATTATGCATGATATAGCAAAACATTGTAGTAGCTGTAAAGTGATAAATTATGAAGGTAGCAAACGTTAGTGCCAAACCGGTGATTTGTTGTGTGTCACACTAAAGTAGCTCCCCCGACGTCACCGCCGTAGAAAATAGTTCCCCTCAGAAGCAACGTAGCGTGGGCGTCACCGCTCTTTAAAAGTTTGGCGCAGTGACTACAGCCGTTTTTAGACAGAGCACCAAGCCGCCAATTTGCCCGTCCCTTTGGCGGCTCGGTCTGCGGTTTTAGACAGAGGCCGGCAAATTGGGGGTCTGTTTTGGTCCGCCGATTTTCGGAGGAGGGTACACTTATTTCCGCCTCGACCGCTATCTAAAACCGAGGCGGAAATGTGCCGGCCTCTGCGTGAGGTGGGCGGAGGTGTCGATGACCTGCACTGTTGTGCGACCCACAACCGAGGAGTTTTAAAACCAGGAAACAGCTGATCACAGCAGTCAGTCCATCACTTCATCCGCGGACATTAAGATGAGCAACTGGACAGCCGCTGAGATCCGGGAGATGCTAGCGTCTCCTCGGTCTCTGTAGCTGTTTGGTTGTGTTAGCTTGTTGTTGTAGCGCAAGCTAGTAGGAACGGTCCCTACTTTCAAATTAAAAGCCCCTCGCTAAGAACCCAGTTCTAAACTCCGATAGGGTGCAATGTAAAGCTTTTATTTTGAAGACAAATTCGTTGTCACTGTTCACAGCCCAACTCGAGCTTCACGTCTTCACTACCTCAGAGGCGGCTTTTGGAAAAGGAGGAATACACCTCCGTTTTAGAAAGACAGGCCGGCAAATTACCGCCCTTAACTTGGAGCAAATGTGCCACCTTTTCTATCTAAAAAGGGCTTGTAGCCCTTTTTAGATAGAGGAGATAGGTGGAAAGGAAGTTGACAAAGAAGGCGAAACATCGACGAAAAAAGCAAAAGTGATGAAGTTCAGTGAGAAGTAGAAGACTGACAGGGAATGGCTTCAGTAGGACGACTCCACGAGTGTCATGTTTTGCTCCATCTGCCGAACACACGCCAAAGAAAAGCAATGTTATGAAATTTTATCAATAATATTAAAATGTATTTCTAAGTAATACTTCAGCCTCTTTTCTAAGCATGTATTGCTACATAATACTGTTATCTCCATGAAAAGTACTGAAACAGATGTATATGCAACAAAAAGAGGCAATTTATTATTTGGCCGGTAAAAAATGTACTTGGTCGGTAGAAGAATCTACCGGTCCCCTTGGCAGATGAGCCAAAAAGTAAGTTTACAGCCCTGGCTGTGCGGTGGGCAGGGTCCAAGTCGCGCGCGGGGGGGGCTTGGCCCCCGTTCATAACTGCTTGCAGTTCTAGTTTTATTTCAATTTATGCAGCTAAATTGCACTGTGCGTATTGTTGTATATTGTATATAGCTACGTTTTTACTACAATTTTGTTACATGTAATATGAGTTACTGTTTCATTTTTATGTTAAGTTAGCCTCTATTTTATTTTCATCTTACTCTATTTTATTTTATTTATGTTATCTCTGTTTTCTCTATTTTTTTCCTTCCCACTTTGTATTGTAACTGTTGCACAACAATTTCCCTCGGGATAAATAAAGGTTCTTGAATCTTTAATCTTGAAACTTCTCACGTGTTGACTAAACTCAAAAACTAATTGATAACGTAGCAGCGCGATGAGTCCTTGCTAGCTAAGCAGCTAAACTTAAGCGCCACTCCGTGTTTAGATCCCACACTGTCATTGGTCCGGTGCACACACGCTGTTAACGACACCATTGGCTGTAGAGTGTGACAATCTGTCAATAATATCAGCCAACACTTGTTCTCCTCCGATCTACATTGATCTCATAAGTCGCCTATATGAAGTTTGAATGACGGAAAAAATAAACACACTTGTTCAAAGACACTCTCCTGCAATGTTTCCCGTCTGCCTTGGCCTATCACCTTCCTGTTATCTAATGCTCCGCTGCTTAAGTGTGAAGTGAGAATAATAGTGAACCTGTAAATCACTACTGACAACAGCAACACGCATGATGCTGACGTCGGAGCTAACATAGCGAACACTAACGTGACATTCTTATATTATTTCTATAACTGTCTAGCTATAGTTTAGTCCAGGGGCATGTCTTATGACAGAATCCTGTACCCATCATTAACTGAACTTTTTACACACCCCAGTCTGCTACCTTCGCAGAGGAGTTGAAAGAGCCATCCTCACGTGAGGAAATAGTCAGCCAGAAAAAGGAGGGAGAGCGTTAGGGATAAAATCAAGAGCGTTGCTGTCAACTGGCAGATCCAAGCTGGTCTCTTGAATTTAAGATACGCATTTTCTTAGTCACCTCTGCTTGCAAATATTTGTTTTTGGTCACTGAAAGCAAAGGGAAGGGATCTGGTGTTATGATTGGTCTAATTCTTCATTGGGTCTCTGCATGCCATACACTTGTTGGCGTATTGCTGTTGCGTCTTGCTAGGGTTAGGTGGTTAGACATGATTACTAGTGGTGGGAAACATTTCCGATTCTTCGACGCATCGTGATTCTCTCTAGAATGATTATGTCTTGATGCAGATGAGTTAATAATTGGAATTTTAAAACTGAAATTAGTTCGCCCACTGCAACATTCAGTTCGCCCACTGCAATATTCAGTTCACCCACTGAACTAACTAACTCATCCATGGTTTCCAGATTCAGTTCACCCACTGCAACATTCAGTTCGCCTGCTGCAGAGCACTACAGAAAGCGCCGGCTGATTTTCTGCTGTACACGCATGCGCACCGAACACACGTGCGATTTGTTTATGTTTGAGTGGCGACAAAATGGCTGCAATGGCTAGCACCAAGCCTATAAGACGGGCACCGACTTCTTTGAAAGCTACTGTATGGCAGCAATTTGAGTTCCATGAAGTCGACTGGAGAATTGACAAGACCTAAACAGTTTGTAAGGTGTGTGGAATTCAACTTAAAATACTTCGGCAACACAGCTAATTTAAGAAACCACCTTGCACGATACCACCCAGAGTTGGGAAAGAAGCAGCGACCTGTTGCAGATGCCAGCCAGATAATGGCTGGCATCTACTCACACATGAGCTCAATCGAACATTACACAGACGCTCTACTAGTTACTAGGGTAAAGTCTGTTTAATGTCTGGGCTGCAATTCACATAAACTGCTCCCCCAAGTAATGTCCGGACAATTTCAGGATAGCAGTGCATGAGTGAGAGGGACGACTGAAATTTTTTCATTTGCAAGGCTAACTCATCCATGGTTTCCAGATAAAATGTACTAATAATTGCCTATCATTAAGTCTAAAGGATACTTTTGACAACCAAGCAATGGCAAGCATTGAGATGAAAGAGTGCAAGAAGGAACATGTATGCTTATGCAGGAATTCCCTGTATCTGAATTCCCTCAGATTTGGTTTCTCTGAAGACGGAAAAATGCCTTGAGGGCCGCTACTGTCACGTCCTCCCTCTGCCATGTCTTCTTCACTACATAACAAGCGCGCGTTGAGCGCTGTGCATGCGTATCTCGCAAGTTTACTACACCGTGGTTATTGACCGCGGTGGTTACCATGGTAATTAAAACATAAACAGTAACCTTCACCGTCGGGAATTTTACCATGGTTTACCGTGACACCGGTAACCGTTACATCCCTACATCTGACCAATCAGATTGACTGAGTCCACTGACAACAGACGAGCAGGCAGACAGAGAGACAGACAGCCAATATATATCCAGCCAGTAATATCAGAATAATACTTGTGGATTATTTGTAGAATAGACTGTATATAAAGAATAATATATGTATAAATGGTGAATGTAACAAGTGTCTAGATACACATAAGAGCCAAAATAGAGTATTCATAATTCATTTAACAATTATCCTTTTTGTTTTGATCTAAAAAATATCCAACCTGTTTCTAACAAAAGTGATATGGTCTAAATTGTGAGTTTTGTGTTCTATTGGTTGCACCCTATTATTGACAGTAATAATTAATAATAACATGTTCTATTCATTTTTCTCACAGAGAGGTTCTGCTGGCCAATCGAGTGCTGCTGCCAATACATCTCATACTACTGTATTTAAGGTGTATTTTGCATAGTTTTGATACATTCTTTTATACTTATTAGGGGGCCAAGCCCGAGGGGCCGAGGGAACGCATATGCAAGCAGACGCAAAAGTGAGAACACAGGCATTCAGGAATTCACTGGTACCATGTTCTACTTGCCATCTCTGCGAACATGATCATTCAGCCACTGTTGCCATTTGTGTATGCTCACTGCTCAGTATTCCTGTTTTTAATCTCTGAAAGTGAGTTAGTGTCAGTCTCAATAACTATGACCTAATATAGGGCCTGAGCCTCCATCTTCAAGCTGAAGTACAGTTTGATGTTGGCTCAAACCAATAGGCCAATCTGCCACCCTGTGATGGCCAAAGCTGAATGATGGGGTTTGGGTTTCTGCTTATTTGAAGTAACTGGCTGGATTTGTGGGCTACAAAGAGAGGTTATGAGAAGACATAAACAGCTCACCCACCAACACCATCCACCTTATTCAACCACAACAGCTTCCTGGCTTCCCCCACTCTGGCTTATCCTCCAGCCAGGTCCTCCACACCCAGCCCAGGAAAAAATTGTCCTGGCTCCAATTTCACAATGTAATCAAAAGACTGGCCTGTGTGGGAGCACCCAGAGGACAGGAGCCTGGCAGAGTGGAGGACACTGAGGAGGAGGATCTTGACAAGTAGGAGAAACAAAGAAGGGGGATCAGGCATTAGTTTATGTAACCAAGGTCAGCTGGAAAAACATAATAATCCTTTGCGAGGGCAAAAACACTAAGAGCACAAGGGATGAGGGCTGACAGAGCTAAAGGAAATATGAAAACAAACAGATAAAAGTCGCAGCAGGGAGGCCTCCATTTGCGTGGCCTGTGCTTTTGGTTTGGCGTGGGGAGTAGTAATCGGAAGCAGCGACTGACACTTTAAATAGCTGCAGAATGTGGTGGGATGCAGTTTGGGGGGAAGTGGACTTGACACCGCAGGAGGAGGAAATCGGAATCCCTTGAGCCATTGTGTATTTCAGATGAATAGAAGGAGACAGTTAAAAAAGGCTTAAGAGATTGCCCTCTTGACACATCTGGCTATTTTAGTGCACAAGAAATATCACTTATAATGATTATGTGAGAATAAAAATTAGTTAGGGGCACCATTTCTTTTCCTGTGTATAATTCTTGCACAAGCGCCCGCAGAAAAATACAATTTATTGCCTACCTGTGGAAGTTCAGTGCTCTTTTCCTGCCATTTCCAGTCATTCCATGTCTCCCATGAGGATTTGTCAAAACCTGGAGGAGGAAAAGCAAGTTAAAAAATCCGCCAAGGGCTATGAAAAATGCAGGACTGAGGTTTTTGCTCTGAGAAAGTAAGTCTATCTTCTAGGGCAGGGGTACGGAACCTTTTTCCTATCGAGGGCCATTTCAATTTTCATACCATCCCTCAGGGGCCATGAAATTTTTTTAGGTAAGGTAAGCAGCTCACAACATAATTTTTATGGCCTTTTTAACTTAATTGCAATAACATAAATATCATGACCAGTAATTAATGTTTAAGCCAATTTTAATTGTATCCATCTCAGTGTATCGTAGTGTTTTAATCCAATTAATTTCCTGTTCCTGTTGGTTTTTATATTCACTGGTGTTTAGCAGTTTAATAACCTATACTGTACCTCAAACCATTTAAGAGCATTCTGATGTGAAATTTTTTTGAAAAAGCCCTCTAAAATCTCATATATCAGCTTTAAATCACTCGGAAATGACGGATCCGAGTTGTATCCCCCCTGAATTCAGTCTATTAAAAGAAAACTCCCTGTTTCCACTCAACAATTTCACCACAGATTGACAGTAGATAACTTTATACTGTACCTCAAATCATTTCAGAGCATTCTGATGTGAAAAAAAAATCAGCCCTCTAACATCTAAATCAGCTTTAAATCACTCGAAAATCAAATCAATTTTATTTATATAGCCCAAAATCACAATCACATTGCCTCAGTGGGCTTTACAATATGTACAGTGAACAACATCCTCTGTCTTTAGACCCTCGATTCGAGTGAGGAAAAACTTCACATGTTGATGGAAAAAAACCTTTTAACAGGAAAATGACATCTGAGTTGTCTCATATCAAGCTGTCTACTATTAATCTGAGGTGAAATTGTTGAGTGGAAACAGAGAGTTTTCTTTTAAAAGCAGGCTGAACATAGCTCCAATGTCATTTTTAGAGTAATATGAGGCTGATATGTGAGATTTTAGGGGCCGTATTTGTGTGTTTTCACATCAGAAGGCTCTGAAATGATTTGAGGTACATTATAAGGTTGTCTACTGTCAATCTGAGGTGGAAAAAAAGAAGCTTACTTATTAGTATCATTATCATATCAGTGTGACCTAATGCGATGGCTGAACTGCTTCTCCCTGGTGAGACGTCTGATGTCAGGTGGCAGTGATGACGATGCTACTCTCAGCTGGTTCTCCAGGTTTGGGTCAGTCAGTCTTGAGCGGAGCCGAGTCTTTCCAAGAGTCAGTTTTGAGAAGAAAAAACGTAAATCTCTTGATTCAATGATTTCTCGATGTCTTGTGCCATGTGAGTAATCCGATCTGAGACGGTTCTCCCTCCAAGACAAACTGACACTTTGGAACAGCTTGATTTTTTCTGACGCGAGCAGCTCCAGAGCGGTAACGAGGCACTCCACAAATTCACCCTCGGCGTTAAGTTTCAGCTTCTTAGCAATAAGCTCACTCACCACGAAGCTAGCCTGCGACACGTTGTCCTGGTCCGCTCGTGGTTTGGATAAAACTTCTTGCTGGCCAATACAACTCTTTATCCGTGCGCACTTTCAACGCATCCAGTTTTGCATGTTTCGCGCTGTAATGACGCTCAATGGTTGCCTTTTTCATTACTGCCAGAGCGTCGCCACAAACCAGGCACACGGACGGACTTGCCTTTCACTTTCACGAAGAATTCATTCGTCCATTTATCCTTGAAAAAGAGACACTCCGCATCAACTTTTCTTGTCTTACTTGCCATCTTCCGTTTTAGCCAACGCTGGTCTCCTCTTGTTGTTGTCGCCTGTCAATCACTGATGACATGACGCGATTGAAGTTACGCTGATGTTGTGTTCAATGACATTGATCATGGCCTGGAAAGACAGACATCCGCCCCAGGGCATTTAATTGCACATTTGAAATAATTTTTCCTGAATTAATTTTTTAATTAATTCCAAACAGACCAAACAGTCTTGCGGGCCTATATGGTCTGGAGGCCGGAGGATCCCCGCCCCTGTTCAAGGGGTATCAAATTCCACTCTCTTGCTAGCTATCCTTCTCACTACCTGATTCCTAATATCCACTGTAAGAAATTCTTCAGAACCTGCCATATCTAACTTTGTCTGAAGTACATTACATTGCATGCACAGTCTGGGGTATCATAAGATATGTTCACATGTCTTTTGAGCATGTCCTAAACTGCAATGCTGCATTGATACAATCTCAGATTTGTTCTTTCTCTGGTTTCCTCCTTTTCTTGTGTTTACAACAACAACTACAGCAACATGTGTATTTGCCAGTGTAGTACTGTGTTCAGTGTGTCAGACCCAATCGGTTTTTCTATACCAATTTTTTATTAGTCTGGGCAGCAAAAATCCAAATGAAAAGCAATTTTTGCAAATCAAATCAAACCAAAGCACATTTGGAGGAGGTTGGAAAGCAACTCATATCTGATTTATACAGATGCATCTCAGTCTGGACTATCTGAATGCTCATAGACACACAACGACATGGTCAAGTTCCAAGTGTTACACGCTCCCTGTTTGCTGGCCAGGATGTGTCACCATGGCTGGTGATTGGCTTGCCTGCCAGGTGATAGCGGTCTGGCTGATTCGGAAGATTCAATAAGAGGGGGTAGGGCACTAGGCTCTGGTCTCTCTCTCTCACTCTGCTCACTGCATGCCACCAGGACCAGCAGTGTTGTCAGTCAGCCGGGAGGCTGGCTGAGGTATTGTGCCTTTGATTTATGTTATTCTGATGGGTGCGGTAGTTCAGTTTTCGTGGCTTTATTTCAGTTAGGATTAGTTGCTTTGTTGGTTTAGGGTAGAGGGTTAAACCCCAGATCTGACGGCCCTGGTGGGTTGGTCTGGGAGTTTGCTCTTCTTTTGTTCATTTTGGCCGGCCCATCAGTTTGTTTGCTTTGTTTGATGATTGAGTTAATAAAATTCCTTTTCATTTAAATCATAACTTGTTGTTTTGTCTTATGTTAGACCTCATTTAAAGGGGGTCGTAACACAAGTGACAGAAGTGCATCAAAGCAGCTGAGCAGAATCCACGCTGCTACTAGCAGAGGGGTGTGGAGGATGACACAGAGAACAGCAGTCAAAGATGACTAGACATCATGATTGTTGTGAGAGTAAGATGATGGATAGCCTTTTCTCATACCTCCATCTTAGAAGGCTCTGTACCCAGTGTACATAGTGATTGAGGTCTGCGTCGTTACCACTGCAACCCATGAAGATAGGTTAGTGACGTCTGGACACAAAAATCTGCTCTGATCACAGTGCAGACAGTATGTCAAATCTTATTTGAGAAACAAATCTGATTTGCCTACAGTGAAAAATAGCAATAATAGCATGAATGCCCTGAAGATGTAAAGGCAGTATCATTCTCTTGCCAGAGGAGATCCAAATGATAGTCACTGTCAAGGAATTTTACCTTAACTTGGACCAAGTTTGGTCTAACCTGAAGTTTTTCCAATACACCCTCAGGTTTGTAAAAAGGTTTGCCTGTTGATCCCCCAGCTCCTACCTCTGACCCTGGGCTGGGACAAGTTGGGTCTTGTTTAATGCTGATTCCCTCAGATGCGAAGCTGGCTGAGATGCAAGACTAACTAATTTATACATATATAGGTCTCATTTATGTTTGACCCAGACTGTGAGGATAAGTCTTAAGGCTGAGCTGTGAGAAGATGTTTGAAAATGACCGTGCAGAAAGCAGTTTGTTGGAATTGCAGACAAGATTGATGCGCTAATAGGACTGACATGAAAGGAACAGGAAGTCTTCGCTCTAATGTTTGTTCTCCTCAGTGAGTTTCTAATTCAAGGATTAAGGCCGACTTGTATCACACAATGGTTCGTCAGGTTGGGCAAAGAGGGTACAAATAGGCTGTCAGGGGGGCCTGGAGCACCTTAACTTAAAGAATGTTAGTGGATATGTTCAGCTTTTGGAGACGAGAGGCAGCAAAGCCATGTCCTCCAGCCAATAGCTCTTTTGATCTTTGGCCAAAGGAAGAAACGTTATGTAAGAGCACGTACACAACAACAGCCAGATACACGCTTTCATGTTAAGGGGGCGACTTGAATCTGGATGCATTTAAGTCTTAGCCATGAAAAGAGACTGTGCCATGTTCAGCCAGGCTTCCCATTGTTAGAAAATGTACAATGACTCAACTGGCGACATGGTGTGCTCACTCACCCTTGCCAAAACTAGTGAGTCACTGGCCAAAAAGGGTGGGCACACCCCCCTCCACAGCAAACTCTACAGAGGGACATCAAACCCATGAGTCCTCTAATCAGTGTTGGTCACGTTACTTTTAAATAGTAATTAGTTATAGTTACTAGTTACTTCTCCAAAAAAGTAATTGAGTTAGTGATGGAATTACTCCACTATAAAAGTAATTAGTTACCAGGAAAAGTAACTCTGGCGTTACTTTCTTTTCTTACTTTTGAGCTTGGCATTGATTTTAATGTACTCTGCATCTATGTATTTAGAAAATGT
>CAEMYA010000040.1:166579-186199 GCA_903131615.1 Diplodus sargus
TTGATCCTCGATTTGGCACGTTATCTGAACCACTTAATAATTGTAGATTTAACTTTTTAAAGTCGACCTAATAATTCCCCAAATATTGATGCAGAGCTGCAGTGAGGAGGATTTGAGACAAACACTCCTGGATGGACTGAGTTAGTGAACGCAAACTGACTAAGATGACTGACTTTCATCTCAGCTCCGCTCACAGGAGCAGCGTCTACCTGTGGCTCAGCAGACATCTGACCAATCAGATCGGCTGAGTCCACTGACAACAGACGAGCAGGCAGACAGAGAGACAGACAGCCAATATATATCCAGCCAGTAATATCAGAATACTTGTGGATTATTTGTAGAATAGACTATATATAAAGAATAATATATGTATAAATGGTGAATGTAACAAGTGTCTAGATACACATAAGAGCCAAAATAGAGTATTCATAATTCATTTAACAATTATCCTTTTTGTTTTGATCTAAAAAATATCCAACCTGTTTCTAACAAAAGTGATATGGTCTAAATTGTGAGTTTTGTGATCTATTGGTTGCACCCTATTATTGACAGTAATAATTAATAATAACATGTTCTATTCATTTTTCTCACAGAGAGGTTCTGCTGGCCAATCGAGTGCTGCTGCCAATACATCTCATACTACTGTATTTAAGGTGTATTTTGCACAGTTTTGATACATTCTTTTATACTTATTAGGGTACGGGCAGCTAAGCTGCCAGGACATTATTGTATTCCTAGGAATACTTTCTTTCTTTCTTTCTTTCTTTCTTTCGAGGAAGTCATACTTCCCATGGGCTCACCAAACTTTACAGAAATGTCCGGCCCCATGCCAGATTTACTTAATTCCAAGGACATGTCAATATTCCTTCTGGGGGGGCCACAATAAGCATTTAAAATTTAAAAACTTTAAAAATACCTACAAAATCAACAGTACATGCTACAGTTTTGAAACTGTAGCCGCAATACTGCTGAAACTTTAGTCCACTTAAACTCATTACAAATTATGAAGGCCATCACTCAGTTTTTTTCAAAACCCGTAAAACTTATAAAACCTTTAAAACCTATCTCCTCCCACAATTTTTGCTCAATTGTCACCAAACTTGCTAGAAAGCATCTTCAGACCGTCCTCCACAAAACTTGTTTCTCGGATTTTTGATTTATCAAAAATCAAGCCTGTTGTGGTTTGACTGTAAACAGTACTTCAAACATATACTATCAAATTCTTGCTAAGAACATTTTCAACCTTCCTGAAAAAAAAATAGATTTTGGAGTCATGGTTGATGAAGTTTGGCAAATATCAGAATTTTATCTCAAAAACAGAATTTTTGAGAACATTTTCCTGCAAGATGCAATTTATGTATTATCAGATTTTTGTTCAGGTAACAGAATTTCTGACATTTTTGAAATCTGCCTTGACAACAGCTGCCCAAACAGTGACTCCCTGAGTCGACAAATGAAGCTACACAGCAGTAACACCAAAAAGGTATTCAGAGCTGCACACCACCCCTACCTTGGCTCCTCAGTCCATCTCTTTGTAATTCTTGCATACAAGCCCCTGCTGATCGGGAAAAACCCCACAGTGAAGCAGGTGAGGGTTTGGCCTGCAGGATCCTTGGAAGCATTACAGGACTGCTTCGAGTGTACTGACTAGGACATGTTCAAGGCAGCTGCTGCGGACGATCATCACTAGCGGGTGGAGGAGTCTGATGATGTTTTTCATCACAGTCAGTACATTTACATGCACAGCTTAGTCGGATTACAGCCATAGTTCGACTATGCTACTCATTCAGACAACTGCAATTGTTCCGAGTATACATGCTGGTGAGAAAATCGAATTATTGGCCAAAGCATGTCATACCCCAGTACGATAGGTGGCGCTGTACCCATTTCAACTAGTGGTAATAGAGCCACCTCCGGCTGACCTCTTTACGTCACCAGCAACAACAAACTCTGCCTCGGCATTCGAGAAAGATGGCACTTTTGAATGTATGCAGACACACACGGGAAATGAGAAACCCTGGATGAGCAGTGCGGTATGTGCAAAGCTGAAAGCACGAAATGTCTGGTGACATGGTGGCACTTAGAACAGAGCCAATCTGAACCATGCCATAAGAGTTGCAAAGCTTGCTCATGCTCAAAGTACAGGACTTCTTCCATGATCCCAATAACATCAGACGAATGTGGCAGGGCATCCAAGTCATCACAAAGTATAAAACTACTCCTCACCCCTGTGACAACAACATCAATTTTCTCAACAAGCTAAATAACCGCTTTGGGAGGTTTGAGGCACACTACACCACTCATGCGAGGAAATCTGTTACTCATCCGGATGAGCAGCCACTCAGTCTGGAAACAGCTGATGTCAGGAGAACCCTGAGGAGAGTGAACACCTGGAAAGCAGCGGGCCCTGACGACATACCAGGATGGGCGCTCAAGAATGTCCTGACCAGCTGACAGGGATTCTCACAGACATCTTCAACACTTCGCTGATCCAGGCTGTGGTACCATCATGCCTCAGGACTGCCACAATTATATCGGTGCCTAAAAAACCCACAATCTCCTCCCTGAATGACTACCGCCCAGTAGCACTCACCCCCATCATGATGAAGTGCTTCAAGAGGCTGGTCAAGGATCACATTGTCTCCAGACTCCTCCCCCCCACATTTGCCCCGTACCAGTTTGCCTACCGGCCAAAACGCTCCACAAAGGATGCCATCTCCTCTACGCTCCACAAAGGATGCCATCTCCTCTGCACTCCGCCCGAGCCTACAACATCTAGAAGGGAGGAACATGAGCAAATGTTGTTTCTGAACTTCAGCTTAGTGTTCAACACCATTACCCCTGGTGCATCTGGTGAGCAAATCGGCTCGCTGCTGTTTACCCTGATGACCCACGACTGCTGTGCCAGGTCCACTACGAACCACATTGTGAAGTTTCCAGATGTCACGACAGTAGTGGGCCTTATCCGTGATAACAAGGACATGGTCTACAGAGAAGAGGTGAAACATCTGGTGGACTGGTGCAAAACCAACAACCTGGCTCTGAACATTGACAAAACTAAGGAGATCATTGTTGACTTCAGGAGGAGCCAGCCCAGTCACACATCACACCTCATCAATGACACAGCAGTGGAGAGAGTCAGAAGCACCAAGTTCCAGAGGGTGCAGATTACAGACACTCTGACCTGGTCACATCACACCAGAGTGGTAAAGAACAGCAGAACAGCCAGGTTCCACAACAGCTTCTTCCCACATGCCATAAGACTGTTAAATACAAAATGACAATTCCCTCCATCCTCCCTTACACCCACTCAGGACTGCTCACTTGACTGTGCAATAAAAAGAAGAAATACACTGTGCAATACATTGTCTATTTATACAGTACTTATGTCTGCACTTTTTAGTCACTTATCTTTCTGTAAATACCGGTACATGCTGCTGTTTTTTTATCCTGCACAATTCTGAGCCATTGAAACAAAATTTCGTTCCCATTGCACTGTAAAGTGAAATTCGAATGACAAATAAAACAAAGTATAAGTCTAAGTCATTAGGACCATGTTTTACTTTGATAGAGACACCATTTGCACATGGTAATAAAATGTGATCTATATCCCGACGGGTAATCCAGATAAGGTAAATGCATGTTAAGGCAATGTGTAAATTATCTGGATTGCAGTGTCCAGACCTTGGTAGGAGTAAATGTAATATGTTCCCTACACAATAAAACCCTGTCTTAGCTTTTTGGAGAGCAAGTGAAAGTTAGAGGGTAAGCAAATTAGGAAGCCAAAACAGATTAACAGTAACACTCGTTAAACATCGATTCTTCACAATGAAAATGCCAATGAATGCATTATTTACCAGAACCATTGGTGACGACCTGAAAACAAAACATACCACGATTAATCATCTGTTTGATCCACTGACAATACATGCATGCTTGTTGTTGCTCCACAACATGTTCATACATCAACATTTCTGTGACTGCAGTCACATGCTCTGACCATTCTCCCACTGAGAGACTCACCTCTCCACACACACACTACCCACCAGGCTACTGTCCTAAAAATGGAGGCTCGGCCGGTAATGTAAGTGCTAGTAGGTGCACGTTAGATTTCATTAGCTTAGACATTATCATCAATGTACTATGACCTCAATACCTTGGATGTCCTTGATGTTCCCACATAACACCTAAAAGTGGAGGGACAGAAGTTTTTTTTGTCCCCCTTATACCAGCAGGAGTGAACAGAACTGCATGAGAAATGTATGCAATGGGAATGAATGATGCACCGTATGAAATAACGGTGTATGCGATGTAAATACACCTGGACAAACTGACTCAATATGTTTTATGCATAGAATTTCTCTTTAAGAGTTCAGAATTTTTTATCTAAGCTAATAATGATTCTTCTTATGACTCAAAGTCTCAAACAATAATACTGTGTTTGAAACAACTCTAAATAAAATTTCAACCTCCTACTAACAGAGGTTAAGGGGACTCACAGGAGTGACGTCTCACAACAGTGTCAGCAGCCATGGGGAGGGGGTTAGGATAAGAACCAATACCAATATCAGGGAATCCAATACTTCTGTCAGTATTCTTTCACAGAATTTTTATGTGCAATTATGTCTGAAATGTGGTCAACAAACACTGGTAACAAACACACATTTAACAGAGGCAGCATATTATAGAGTATTGTTTAACAACACGCTTAATGACAAAAATCAGGGCCCTGAAACAGTAAATTTCAATAGGAAATTAATATTTATGAAATAACCCAAGCATCTTTTTCCCGATGTCCCGATCCGATCAGTAGGATGGTAGGACAATGTTCATTTTGGACCACTTGAGGCTTGAACTCACAACTTCTGGAACCAAAGATGTCATCTATTGCTCTGAGCTAATTGCCAAGTGGCAATACATCAGTGGCTTCACAAATTGAGTAAGCCATTCACTGTTGTGCAGGCAGATTTGAAACCACTGTAAAAAATTCAGTTATCAAGACAAAAATCTGAAAATACACATATTGCAGCATGGAGATGTTGGTAATTTGTTTTTAAAAATGATTGATTTGCTCCATAAGTGAATAACTGATGTTTAAAAATGATGCTTGCATTGACCTGCGATGAGCTGGCGACTCATCCAGGGTGAACCCTGGCCTACGCCCAATGAGTAGACTGGATTTGGCCCCAGTAAGCCCCGCAACCCCTTAAGTGGAAGAAAAGCTGCAACATCCCGCGACCCTCACGGAAAAAGCGGAACAAAAACGGAACGGAACGGAGCTTGCATTGACTGCAATTATTCACATGAGAGAAGAATTCAAAATGTTCTCAAAAATTCAGTTTTTTAGGTAAAATTCTGATATTTGTCAAACATCATCTACCATGACTTTAAAAAAAAAAAGTTTGATGAAAGTGTGAAGTTCTAGCAGGTTGATTTGTTATGAATTTTCAATGTTTTGAACTTTAGTTGCTTGCTGTCGCGCCACCATCAGGACTATTGGCTTGGGTTTACAGCTGAGGTAATCTGGCATGAGACTGGGCCTTTATGCAAAATTTGGTTAGCTTTCACCCATGGTCCGGTCCAAGCAATTTGTTTTTATTTAATTAAGAGCAGTGTTTTTCAACCCTGTTCCTTGGGGAACACTATCCTGCATGTTTTAGATGTTTCCTGCTCCAACACACCTGATTGAAATTATCGGCCAATCATCAAGCTCTGCAGAAGCCTGGCGAGGAGGCATTCATTTGAATCAGGTGTGTTGGAGCAGGAAACATCTAAAACATGCAGGGCAGTGTTCCCCGAGGAACAGGGTTGAAAAACACTGATTTAGAGGCTTGCTGTGATGCTACCATCAGGACAAATGTCTTGTGTTTCATGTTGAGGACATCTGACGTTTTGATCTGTAGTCATCATGATTATGATCATCCCTGCCTGGTCTCGAACCCACAACCCCTTCCACCAAGAACCAGCTCCTAACTCACTGAGCTAATTGGCTGGAAGTGAGAAATGCTGTGTAGCGTCAGTTGTCGACTCAGGCAGTCACTGTCCGAGCAGCTGTTGTCAAGGCAGATTTCAAAAATGGTCAAAATGTCAGAAATTCTGTTACCTGAACAAAAATCTGATAATACATAAATTGCATCTTGACAGCATGGAAATGTTGGTGATTTGTTTTTAACTCTAAGTGTTTTGCTTCATAAAAGAAAATTTGATGTTTAAAAATGCCACTCTTACATTGACTCAAGTTGTTCCCATGAGAGCAGAATTCAAAATGTTCTCAAAAATTCTGTTTTTGAGATAAAATTCTGATATTTGCCAAACTTCATCAACCATGACTCCAAAATATTCTAAATTTTTTTCAGGAAGATTGAAAATGTATTTAGCAAGAATTTGATAGTATATGTTTACAGTACCGTTTACAGTCAAACATTTTGATGCACTGTAGGCTTAATTTTTGATAAATCAAAAATCCGAGAAACAAGTTTTGTGGAGGACGGTCTGAAGATGCTCTCTAGCAAGTTTGGTGACAATTGAGCAAAAATTGTGGGAGGAGAGTTTTACGGGTTTTGAAAAAAAGTGAGTGATGGACTTCATAATTTGTAATGAGTTTGAGTGGACTAAAGTTTCAGCAGTATTGGGGCTACAGTTTGGTGAAAGTTTCAAAACTGTAGCATGTACTGTTGATTTTGTAGGTATTTTTAAAGTTTTTAAATTTAAACGCTTATTGTGCCCCCCCCAGAAGGAATATCGACATGTCCTTGGAATTAAGTAAATCTGGCATGGGGCCGGACATTTCTGTAAAGTTTGGTGAGTTTGGTGAGAAGTATGACTTCCTTGGAAGAAAGAAAGAAAGAAAGAAAGAAAGAAAGAAAGAATTCCTAGGAATACAATAGGGTCCTTGGCAGCTTAGCTGCCCGGACCCTAATAATGGTAAAAAAAAGTTCTTTAATGCTCAAGAGGTTAACATATTATTAAGCAGCAATGTCAACTTCTCTACTATTTTGTCTCATGTCTTAGATTCTGATTCTGAAGTCCGCAAAATGTTTATTTATTTACATCCAACCTCTTCCGCCACCTGCAGTACAACCACATGATTCAATTCGAAGAAATAAAAAAAGCGAGAAGCTTAGAATTTGTTTATAAGGGACTGTATATTTCATACTTCTAAACTTGTTCAGTTGTTGTCATTTCAAGTAATCTGTGCTTTTCAGCTGTTCAATCGTGTGCTTATCAGTTGCTCTTAACTACTAAATAGATAATATAAATCTTAACTACAATGTAGTTTTACAGACCTTTAAAGTGGCATTTCTGTAAATACACAGGATTTGTTTTTCCTTTCTTTTAGGTGCGGGGGGGGGGTTACTTATCGTTCATTTATCGTTATCGAGGTGAGTTGCTCAATATATCGTGATATTGATTTGAGGCCATATCGCCCAGCTCTACTATTAAGTACAGCTTGGATGCAGGTACTTTTTTTCTTAATGCTGCTGTATTATCCAGGAAAATATTAGTTAAGGCTATTCGAGAAAGATGGCGTACAAAGAGCAAGACGAAGCTACATCTTTGTACATTTCGTATATGGTGTACATGATAATTACACAAACTAGATGCAAATTGGCGCTCTTGCTTGCGGTGATAATTCCGGCTAATGGCCCCGGGAAAGAAATCTCACGCCTGCGCAGAACGCAAAAACCCGATCCCATGGAACGTGTACATGCAGGAGTAATGCAACTATCAAGGGTAAGTCCTGTAAGTTGCGAGGTGGGGCCTCCATGGATCAGACTTGTTTGTCCAGCACATCCCACAGATGCTCGATTGGATTGAGATCTGGGGAAGATCTGAGATTTGGAGGCCACTTCCAGTTAGAAACTAACCACTGCAGACTGGGAACATCCCAAAAGAGCTGCCGTTTTGGAGATGCTCTGACCCAGTCGTCTAGCCATCACAATTTGGCCCTAGTCAAACGCGCTCAAATCCTTACACTTGCCCATTTTCCCTGCTTCTAACTCATCAACTTTGAGGACAACCTGTTCGCTTGCTGCCTAGTATATTCCACCCACTAACAGGTGCTATGATGAAGAGATAATCAGTGTTATTCACTTCACCTGTCAGTGGTCATAAAGTAATGCCTGATGGCAGTCAGGCTGTCAATCGCCATTAACAAAACTCTGTAAATGTATTTCCTATAAATTGTTCACAATAGAAGTAAGCAAAATCTGTAAATCTTGGGTTTCCCATTTAACTCTTTTTCTATTTTTTAGGCAAAAGGTCCCACAGAGCAAGAGACAGAAGAAAACTATACACTATAAATTAGGGCATCTTACTAAATAAGGCAGAGCAGGTTGTAAAGCTAGCAATTCAAGAACAAAGACATATTGTTTTTTGTTTGAATAACCCATATGATGATATGATTTCAAGACTACCTGCTTTCATATTTTCTACAAAGTGAAGCAGCAAGCAGAGAGATACAACAGTTTGATGTGGAGGATCTGGACATGCAACTTCCACATGATCTTATGTGCACTCTTGGCACAAATACAAGTGTCAGGACTGAACCGCCGTTCGAGTTACATGAACTAAGGAGGTGGGGTGAACAATACACCAACACATACTCACTCAAATCCCTCCTCAAGACTGCTCCATAACCCTGGCAACAGAGGCCTGGTTCATTTGCAGACAGATTAAGGCTACTGAGGTAGAGCGGGTTCTTGTAGGCAAGAAAGAAAACCCTCTTTATTACTAACATGAAGATTGTGTTATTCATGAAAACAAGGCTAATTGGTACACATACACACATACAGGCACACGCATAGATAAGTGTTGTATGTTGTAAGCTGAGCTATTACATTACACCAAATTGTGTCAGCTAAGTCTGCAGACACGCAGCATATATTTTGGACTGTGAGTCCATTAGGCGCACAGTGTGGTTCTAGCTTTATTTACCAGGATTACAGCACAGTAAATGAGGAATGGTACCAAAATTTGAGATCAGCTGAAGGAATGCCTGAATCAAAGCCTTGTAAATCCAGCAAAGTGAGGGCAACAGAGCAGCCTGTATACTGCAACACTGTGTACCACAGCTCAGCTTACCAGCAAGTGGCAAAGGTTGCCAGGAAACACTGTTAACCCATAGGGTGTTCACATTCACACACAGATGAAGTACTTCTGTGCTATTAAAATGTTTAGTGGGACAAAAAAGTACAGTTGGGGGAGTATCATGCCAAAGCAAGAATAATGGAGCCCCTCGACCCCCAACCCCTGTGGGAGTGTGAACCAACAGGAAGTGTCACAGTAAGAAAACACATGATAGGCAGGTTGTAAAAATACTACTCTGCTGAGGCAACATGTCTACTGTCTGTACATGCCAAGGAAGTGACACTTAACATTAGGTTACCAGTAGCTCCCGAAAACAGCATGATAACAAAGAGTTATGGTGACAATTAAGATAATTAACTCCCTCATTTATGTACTCTTCATGCCTTCTTGGATGTGAAGACCTGCTGCATTTCTCCATTTCACACCACAGCAAATGGAATAGAGTACTTTTAGAAGAATGAACCTTAACATCTACTGACTAGAATTTTCAAGAGCTTTCAACACCATCTCATCAGTATTGGAAGGAATTGAATAAGATGTTTTAAGTAAAAATGTGATCTTTCTTACAAAAATGAAAAGTCAGCATTGCAGCATTCTTCTAAACCACTGAAGTAGAAGGGGGCTTGTTTGAAAATGTTGAGAAACTTCTTTAAAAAAAAAAAGAAAAGAACATAAAATGACTCTATAAAGCTTGTCCAATATAATCCGAGTCTCCAGAAGCCCTGGGACCCCAAATTGATTTGAAAAGATGTAGTAGTCACTGTAAGTGCTAAGCTCAAAGTGTTAGCAAGCACCCCATCTGTACAAGCTTGACCGTGTGTCTTTTCAAATCAGTTTGGTATCTTAGGGCTTCTGGAGACATGGATTACACCAGACTAGCTGTATAGAGCCATTTTTTGGTTTGTTTTTTCAGTTGGTTTTTCCGTTTTATAACAAAAACACATAGTAAATGCTTTATGAGTTTAAATTCTAAATTGAAGTTATTCAGTTTCTTTAATTACCAATTTTATTGTTTTTGTTTTTACTCACTGGAAAAATGTAGGACTAGTTATGATGAGACCATTTTAAAATTCAGGGTATCATTTCAAAGAGCATAGCTCTTTCTTCTACAAGGAACAGTGATGTTTAGCCTGCATACCTTAAGCTAGGTAGTTTCAGATGACCCAAGAACATCTTCTGTTGTCAACCAGTAGCCGGCCAAGGTCCTGAACCTTTAACACGCCTGTCCAACCTTAAAGTCTTTGGCTTTCCTTAGCAACCCCCCCTTTTCCCAGGATAGAGGGTCCCTCCCCCCTCGGCACTTTGGGAGTGGGGTGGGGTCAATTTAGGGGGAGCTGTCTTAAGAAAAGGGCGTTTCTGGGGAAACTGAGAGCTCACTGTTCTCCGAGAGCTTTCATGGTTGCCACTTGGCAACAGTCGACCGTCGGTATTTCAAAACACTGGATTTCACACTTGCCTGCGTGCCACAAAAAGCCACACATGCACGCGCACACACATCCACACACACTAAAATGAAGTGAGAAAAAAGACTGCTAGTGTCACCACAGCAGACGCTTCTTGTATTGTTGCCTCTGAAGTCAAAAACCAATCCCAGCTGCCTGACGTCATGTCAATGATATTCAATTTCAAGCGTGCTCAAAGTCCATTCATATCAAATCATAAGCCAGGATGAATGGCCACCTGTCTGTCTCCAGCTATGCAATGCAAAGAACAATTCAGCATGAGCAATAACGATTTCACACAGATTACGCCAGGGTTTCTGTTATCCGGTAATTACCACTGTAAAAACTTTGACCTGTAAAATCTGCTGTATTTTCTAACCCCGGCAGTCAAAATGTCCAGTGAAAATATTCCCTTTTAGAAAAATAGGCTATCTCCACATGTCATTTCATTTAAAACAACAAACAAACAAACAAAATCTGGATCTTATTTTATGAATAGGCCAGGTCTATGTGGAACGAATTTTTTTTTTTTTCAGGCGGACCTAACTTTTTGCACTTGTTTCATTTACTCTGACAAAGCGTGCAGTACAACAACAATGGCGAGAGCGAGAGAGACATGTCGAAACAAGCTATGCTCAAAAACTATTTTCTGAAACAGAATAGTTCAAAGGAGAAGGATTATGATGAGGCTGAAATCCCGCCGAAAAGAAAAAGAAATGTCAGTCATTCCGGGTCAAATGGAAAAGTAAATATCAATTGCTGAGATGCAAAGTTATTGATGGAACAGAAAAAATGTTTTGCTCACAGTGCGAGGTCAGGCAAGATGAATGGATTTACCAGAGGATCAACAATTATGAGAAGCTCATCTCTAATTGAGCACAGTAGGTGAAATGATCACGCCATGGCAGTCAGTTTATTTTCACAGCAAACATCAATGAAAAGCCACTGTGAGAAGGCTACAGAAACATTAAACAAGAAGCTGTGCTCTCAGCTACAAGTTGTATTCTATATGACCAAAAATGACATTGCATGTCACCAGTATGAGGGATTGACTGAGCTACTTGGAGCAGTTAGGGCTCCAGATTTTGTCACGCGTGAAGGCATTTTCCGGCACTGCGACTCCGTTGATGACATGGAAAAGGAGCTAGAAAGAGTTGTGATGAAGCAGCTGGATGAAAAGCTAAAAGGGGAGTGATTTCATTGGAGTTGTTATTGATGAGACGTAAATATCACTGTGGACAAGAAACTGATTATATATGTCAAATGGGAAGTAAAAGGGAGAGTTGAAACACGTTTGCTGGGAAATTATGATGTGCACTCCGGCATCGCACAGTGCATATTCAATAAACTGGTTGAGGTGCTCCGCGAGAGGGATGTGGAGTTGTCCCGCGTCATCAGCCTGGGCTCAGACGGAGCTAGTGTAATGATGGGGAATCATGCTGGAGTTGGCGCTCTTCTGAGGAGAGAGAGTCCATTTTCCATTCAGGTGCACTGTGTTGCATACTGAGTGGCACTGGCCGCGCAAGATGCTGCAAAATCTGTGGACCAGATAGGGGACTACAAGCGCACAGTTGCCTCTGTGTACTCCTTTTACAAGCACTCAGCCAGCAGGACCAATCGCTTCCGTCAGCTGACGGCAGCGCTCAGTGATGAAGACATGACAAGACTGAAGCAGCCGTGCGCTGTCCGCTGGTTATCATTGCACAAGGCAGTGGAAAGCATGAGAAGTAACTGGCCTTCTCTAGTGATGGAGCTAAATGAAGAGGCTGTAGGAGGAAACGCCCAAGCCCAAGGTATCCTGGGTCAAATCCAGCCATACAGCTAGGGTTGTCACGATACTAAAATTTTCAACTCGATACCGATACTTAGGAAAATATTCGATACTCGATACCATTTTCGATACCACAAGGATAAAAAAGAGCCCCAAATTTAAAAGAAATATTTTTTATTAACAAGAAAAATGCAAAAATAACCTCTGTTACAGTATGTAACAATTAACAGAACCATACGTTAAATATTTATAATAAAACAGTTGTGCAAAAAGAAACTGCAACTATGATAGCAAGTTTCTGGTCTAAGGTAGTGCAAAAAATAAATAAATAAAATACAGTCACCAACATTTCGATACTTTTGAAAATGAGTATCGTATCCAGATACAACATTTTAGTATCGATACCTTTTTGAGTTTCGATACTTTTGACAACCCTACATACAGCTTCATCGCCTTGACTCACACTGATGTGTTACCTGTTCTCATCAGAGATTTCAGCGAAATCTACCCTGAGTAGGCTAAACTGTCTCCAGTATGCCAGCAGAGAGAGGATTCTGTCTGCAGAACCGCATCAAGACAGCACAACGAAGAGGCCTGGGGGAGAACAAGGTGACAAGACTGATGCGCATTGCATGTTGTGGAGAGACACTGCACACTTTTGATTTCAATTCAGCTGCTGCACATTTCGCTGCTGCGGAAAAATGCGTAAAAAACGGGCCCTCGCAGTTCACGCGCCTCAGGGCATGCTGCCGTCGGGGCATGCTGCCGTCGGGGCATGCTGCCGTCAGGGCATGCTGCCGTCGGGGCATGTTCAAGCAACACCTTCTGCTGAGGAAGTCAAAAAATATGAAAAGCTGTAGAGTAAGAGGGCTGGAAGAGGTTAAAAAGGTGAAAATAGGATGAAAATTTAAAAAGTTTAAGGGTGAAAGAGCTCAAATAGGTGAAAAAAGGATGAAAAGGTAAAAAGATGTAGAGTAAGAGTGCTTGAAGAGGTTAAAATGGCGGCACATACGCTGGAGGAGGGGCAACCATGAAGCAAGCCAACAAGATTTCCTACATTTTGTATGTATACATTGGCTATGTGAAGTAAAACATATGGGATCCAAATCCAGCTGAAGAGAATTCTTTCTCCAGATTTTCCAGCTGCTCTACACTGTAGCAATGATGTCACGCACTCTAGCTGACGTAATACACACGCATTCTTCAGATACACACACTGGAGAAATAGGAGAGCCAGATGAAAATGAGATTTTCCAGCTGCTCTACACTGTAGCAATGATGTCACGCACTCTAGCTGACGCAATACACACGCATTCTTCAGATAGACACGCTGGAGAAATAGCAGAGACAGATGAAAATGTCCCCATAAGAATGAATGGGAAAACGCCTCTGAAACCCCTCCGATTTTTGAAAGAACTGTAATAGGCACCACAGTGCCATCTAGTGTCGGATCAGCAACCCCTTCCTCAGACATCCTCAGGGGGGCATTGGCAACAACTGGACCAAATTTTGTATTGATCCGATGAATCAATGTGGAGATAAAAATTACTTCAATTTAAAGAGCACCACCTAGTGGTCATCGCATAAAATTTTGCACAGGGGCTCATGGGGAAGTAGTATCCTGAGTTTCATGTCATTAGACCTGACCACTGTGGAAATATCCAGCACTTCCTGTTTTAAACCAAATCTGCAGGAAGTTGTTATTTAACAACTTTAAAATTATTTGTATTAATTAGAATCCTTTAGAAAATTTTTGTCAGGAGGGTCCACAGATGCTATGTGCCAAGTTTCGTGCAAATCGGTGAAATCGCCTGGGAGGAGTTCGAAAAAGTAGGTTTTCGACATTTTGCAACGTAGTGGGGAAAAAAACTGAGGCGAAAATGGGCGTGGCCTATACCACGAGATTCAGCACAATTCACTGAACGCGTGGATATAAGGTTTTTGAATGTGCGACAAAGTATGTGGGAGTTATTAGCCAAAACACGCTTTCCTGTATAACAGCGCGTTTGGTGAGTTTTGGGGTATGTTCAGGCAGTGAAAAATGCGATCATTTCGTCCGAAGAAAAAAAACAAACAATAAATAATCCTTTGAAAAACAATAGGGTCCTCGCAGGGCCCTAACAAGCCTGAAACATGTTGAGGGATTTGTTTATATAGAGTTTTAATTGCATATATATTTCAAAAGCATATAGCGAACTGACCTTGTTTTTATTTCAAGTTGGCAGCACATTATTAAAAATGGTATGAGCCAGTCCAGATGTGTTTTTTGTCTGCAAATTGTCTTATCCGAGAACAGGCCTTCAGTTTCTTTATGGTCATGTTAAAAGAGCGCATTGCGCAGTATTTATTTTAGTTATGCACGTGAGTCAATTAAAAGCACTCGTTTTATTTGATGCAGCCTATATTCTTCAATAAAAAGGATTATAAATTGACATGATTTGATATCATTCTTATACATACAGCATATCATTTATCATTTTAAGCTCAATAAATTCAGATAGGTATTTGACCAGAATTTCAAACATTTGTCCGGTAAATTGAAAACCTGCCGGTCATGTTGTCCGGCGCCAATTTTTTCTAGCGGAAACCCTGCTAGCATCCCTAAATCTGCCCAGAAATCTCAAAGTTTCAAAATTAAAATGTTCCCTTAAACCCTTGTTGACTTTCAGAGTAACTTCACAAAGTCTATGTTCAAAAGAGCTGATTGAATGCCAAAGCCTGGACACTCATGTTTATCCTCCAGATGGTGGACACTCCTCCTTTGACACACTCACTCACCTGTCCTTCCTCTGAGGAGACGGAGAAGGAGTATGAAGTAAACACCAGCTGTTTTCTAACTGACAGACAGAGGAGGACACACACATCATCCTCTCCCTCTCCTCCCCCTGCCTCCTCTCTGCTCGAGCTACGCTTCACCTCTCTAACCCCCACTTTTTCCTCACAATCCCCCTCTCTGGTTGGCTGCTATTTTCAACCTTCTCTTCAACAAAAGACACAAAAGGAGGCTGGGCCATTTTCCCTGTTTCCCCCCCTGCAGAGAGGAGGAAAAGGGGATACAAGAACTGCAGACCACCCCTTCCAACGCTTCTCTGACCGATCACAGCAAAGAAGTGTGTGCAAGTGAAATTCTTAAACCAAACATGCAAAAAAACATGCAGACAACAAACTACCATCTGTGTGGAGTGTTCACCTGAATTTTGCATGTGCAGACATTAACAGACATGGAACTGATCAAACCCCTGCTTATTTTAATTACAGCTAAACTGTTTATACATTGTGGATCAGTTTTCCACCAATTAAGGCATCTGCAGCTAAAAGTGCATGGAAAATGTGTGTATCTTTGGAGAGGGGATGTTTTCGTGTGGTGCTGTGCCATGCCAACCACTGGAGCAACTTTACAGTAACTAGACTCTATTTTCCCATGGCTTTATGTCCAATACTAATTTTACACCAAAAATAGTGCATATATAGTGTAAATGCAGGTTTTTTAAAGCATAGGTAAACAAGCTCTATTGCCAGGAGATCAGTTTGCCTTTATGGTTTTTTGTCTTGTCTGTTAAATTTATCATCACAAACATGCCAGAACAAAGTAGAAAGCAACAGATCACATACCTCATCAGACTACATCCAGAGGACATTAAGCCTGTCTTAAAAAGTCTTAATAACATTCTGATCTACACACAAAATGTTGTTTTCCAACCTTGATAACTGTTATAGCTAAGGAGTGAGCTATCTTGCTTATGCACATGTGCAGTATCAATCAGGCAGCTAGTAACCCCCAAAATTCCACCACAACCGTGTTCAGTCCATCTCCAATCTACCACAGCAACGGAGCAGATAGGTTTCACTCTAGTCTATGTGTGTACTAGGGCTGTCAACGAATATTCTAAATTCGAATATATATTTGAATATTTACAACAAACGGAGATTCGATTGTGAAAATTAATATTCAACTGTGGGAAAAAACACTTTGTGTTGCTTAGTGAGTGGGCGCACGGCATGACGGGTCAGGGACAGGTCACAAGAGTCACACTTGCACAGCGTCACTCACAGATGAAAGTGAGACGCGACAAAAACTGTGGCAGATGCAGATGGCAGAGAGAAAAACGTAATGGCAGAAAGTTCAGAGCCCAACTCAGCAGCAGAGAGTGGTTAGGACTCCAAGCACGGACTCCCGTTTGGAAATACCTTGGATTTTGGTCAGTAGACGGCAAAAATGCGGAGCCTCGAGATGAAGTTGTATGCAAGCTGTGTAAGCTACAGTTAGCTTACCATTCCACCATTAGCAACATGAGGGCACATCTCGAAAATGTGCACCCAAGTGAGCATGCCATGATGTCTGGAATTCCAACTAAACAGCCACACCTTGACTCATATTTTTCACAGCCCGCTACAAGGTCTTTGTCTGCAGCACGACAAGAGGCGTGCACGAAGAAACTTGCTTCGTTCATATGCAGGACATGAGGCCGTTCAGTATCGTTGATGGTACGGGCTTCAGAGAGTTTTGTCAAGAATTGGAACCAAGGTACCGTATCCCAAAAATATCTATACAAGTAGTTAAGTCTCGTTGTATTAGTTTGTCCTCCTGTTATTGACATAATGCGCAAATATAGATATTCGAATGGTTTGAACCCATGTGTTTTTTTAGAGTGAATATTCGAATGTCATTTTGGAGCAATTTTGACAGCCCTAGTCTGCACTTCCACTGGCTCCATTGCTCCATTGCAGTTCTGGCTGGACAGCAAATACGCAAGGCTTCTATTTTTACCAGATGCATCAATTCAGCCGAATTCACATTACAATACTGGTTTGGTCGGAAAAGTAGCTGTATTAAACAGCGTGTCAAGCCAGAATGTTTTCAAATGGAACTACTTCACTTGACTATCGAACAGTACCGTAATGACACAGTATAACTCGCCCTGCCATTGCCTTTTTAATGGCATACTGTATGTTTGCATACAGTGAAAAATAAAGAGTAACCTAGTACAAAAGCCTTACCATCTCTTTAAACATTCAAATTATAGCTGCAAACAGAGTGCAAGCAAGTCTTTCATTAAAGGTTTGACACTTCACTGTTAGGTCAAAGCACAACATAATATAGTTTTTACCAGGCCCTCCCATACTGATCAAGCATTTTATATCATTGCATTACAAATATGCTGTTTCGAATAGTCCAACTGTATGCTGGACACAGTTCTATCAATGTGCAAGGTTTATATACTCTGACAATGTTATTGTAAATTTCATCCCATATTACACAAAATTAGCTGACACTTCATCACAATGTGATTTCTCATCAATGGGGCACATCCAGTCTAGATTAGCATATCAAACTGTATCATCGAAATAATCATAAAGAAAAGGTATTTCTGCATCATTTGCAAATCCCTCCTTTTTTGAGACACTAGCCCCATTCACACTGCCGTTTGCATGCGGGGATCCTGTGCCAATTCTCAGCCTCCTCCTCTGTGTGACAGTTTCAGAAGCGGCGAGGGGTAGAATTTCGCTCTGGTTCTGATCTGCCTCTGGAGGAAGTATCAGGGCCGTATTATTGGTGAACCAAACTAGCGTGAACAGATGAGCCGGCAGCGTGGAGCGAGGGTGTGTCGATCATACAGTCTGATAACTGCACAGGTCCTTCACTCAACTTAACACACAGAAATGTCCCACAAAGCAACGTTACATGACCAAACAAAAGTAACGTAGTAACTGTAACTGTCTTAACTTATGAGGAAAAAATACCACAACTGTACGAGAGAAGCATCTGTCCTCCTGTCTGTCCTCCCAAAAAACTTTGACTCACTGAGTGTTTGTGATGAAAATAAATCACAGTGATGGCCAGCCCTCCAGACCGAGACTTCAGGGAACTTTCCCCTGGAAAACAGCCTCCGTCCCCACAAGTGAGTCAGACAGGTCCTGTTTACTGATGGCGACTATGTAATTGTGTAATTTAGCTTGAAAAACGTAACTTTGTCACTTTCCAGGATGTTTGGTGGGTCAGGATCTCAATTACTACACATTATAACAGCACCCATATGATTGTAAACTGTCCACAGGTTTAGATTGACAGGGGGGACACCGGGGAAATACCTTGAAAGCACACCGACGTCATCATCATGACATGTACCGCCATGACATGTAAGGCGGAGATGCTTCACTCTGTGTGAATCACCATCGGCGGAGAATTGGCAACCAATGCTTCGGAGGTCATGTGGCATCGCTGTGTAAAAAGGGCTACGGTCTCACCACACCGCCCCACGCCTTTAGATTCAGTTATGAGATGTGTTACATTACACAAGCTCCCTTAGCTTATTATGAGATTTTTTTTTCAACTTTAAAAGCTAACAAAATGTCAAGAAAGGGAACAATTCTGTTTTCCATATTAACAAGAAAACTATACACCTTGTTTACTCATTAAAAAACATCCACACAAAAAAAACAATAAAACTCACCAAAACAATGGTCTTGGTTAGTCTTTGAAGTGTTCCACCTATCACCAGCTTTGGTTTTGTGGTTGAAAGAAACCCTTAATACCCTGAGTTAAAGCTAGGGTCTGTAATGTTGTTCAGAAACACATTTTGTTATACTGGGTGAAATGATCCCGCTATCCTGAGAGTAGTCAATACATTATGTCTTCAGAAAAAGGAACGAAAATAATCGGACCTCTGTGGCAGCTGCATGACTGAGAAAAAGCTGACCAATCTGTGCTATCCGGCCCGAATAGCACGGATTGGTCAGATGCCTTCATGTCTCGTTCTGTCCTTCCCTCCTCCGCGCGTGCACATCTTAGTTTCACTGATGCCGGAAATATTCAGCACACTCCTCTACAGAAATACGGAGTTGCAGGAGAAGACGTTCATTTGGTTACAATGGCAGAGAAAATGCAGCCAGTGTTACTTGCAACAGCTCACCCCGCTAAAAAGGCAAGGAAAACAAGGCCTGAGGCTGAAAAGGCTGCGACGAAAAAGGCTCTGGATAAAGAAAGAAGTCGGACTGAGTCAACATCGGTGCAGCGTAGGGCTGGGAGATATATCGAATATACTCGATGTATCGCAGCTTGTTCTCTGTGGGATGTAGAAAATGACTATATCTTGAATATTCGAGTATACATTCAATTGTCACGCACTTGCTTTTAATCGCGGGCACTGAACTACAGCTTTTTCTCACTCTCTCTCATCTCTCCGCACAGAGTGATAAAACAAACGCACCTCGTTACGTACATCACATTCTGTCGTGCGTGCAACGTCATACGCCCGGCAGCATGCAGCAGCAGAGATCTCAGGTAGCGGCAGCAGCAGTGCTGTGAAAAATGGAGGG
>CAEMYA010000040.1:194487-216106 GCA_903131615.1 Diplodus sargus
AGTCTGCTCATCCCCTTCTTGTACACAGCTTCAGTGTTAGATCTCCAGTCCAGTCTGTGGTTGATGTTAACACCAAGGTACTTATAATCCTCCACCGCCTCCACATCCCTTCCCAGAATGCACAGTGGTTGGGGAGCCGTGTTCCTCTTCTTCCTGAAATCTATCACCATCTCTCTGGTCTTGCTGATGATCAGCCACAGGTGATTCTGTCCAGTCCACTCCACAAAGTTGTCTACCAGAGCCCTGTAGTCCTCCTCCTGTCCCTCACTTATACACCCAACAACAGCCGAGTCGGCAGAAAACTTCTGCAGGTGACACGACCCGGTGTTGTACTGAAAGTCAGTGGTGTAAAAGGTGAACAGGAGAGGAGACAGTACAGTCCCCTGTGGAGCTCCTGTATCACTAACCACCGCATCAGACAGAACAACTGCCCATACGGACAAACTGTGGACGATCCAGTCTAACAATACAGCGAGTTTTCACTCAAAGAAAATTATAAAACAAGCCCTTAATCTAATCGTGTGTCTGCACTGATCTGGGTTTAAAATAAAGGTTTACTGTACTGTAAGATTTAGGTAGGGCTACGTTTAAAACAGTGGAGAGGATTAAAGCATACAGAGTAGAATAATTAATGTCCTCAAGTGAAGGACCTCATAAGTACAGAGGAACAACAGCGTGTTTGTCTGTGTGTGTTCTTCTCATCCATGTCACCCTATCTCACTAGCCGGGCCTCTTTCTCTGGGGGCCTTCTGTAGCTTCAGCTCCACAGAAAGATGGGAAATAATGGAAAATGATACCAGAGCATGCATAGGTATGCATGAACACAGGCACAACGGAATACAGAGAAAATGAGAGCTGTGGAAAGTGTTGAGTTAGGAACGATGAAATGTTGACAGACAGGATGGTATGAAATTGCTTGAATTTTGAAGAAGAGACTGATGAATGGATGTTGAACAGTGATCCGAGTGACAGACAGCATGTATGATGGACATGAGGAACAGGGCAGATCATGCAGGATTCCTCATTTCTCAAAATAAGCTAAAATACTCAATTAGTCAAGTCGCTTTCACAATGGCTGCTTAAGGTGAGAATATTGCACGTTAAGGGACTAAAGCAAAAGAAAAATCATCTGACTGAAATTTTTATTGTAAGTTGTAACGAAAAACCAAATTTTAACAAGACAGGCTCAGAAACATCAATAGAATTTTTTGCTCTCTTGACTGGATTTGGACCAATCCTCTCGATTGGATAAGTTACTTTGTATATATAATTCAAAATTCCGGCAAGTTGTCTTTCGTTTTATAATTATTATTTATTATTTCTTAGGGGGCCAAGCCCGAGGGGCCGAGGGAACCTAGGAGGGTTTCCTAGGACCAGCGGTGCTAGGAACCCTATTGTAATTGTAAAGATTTTTATTTTTATTTTTCTCCGGCTAAAAGTGGTGCTGCAGGCTAAACCGTGCAAGGGAGGGCGCTGCAATTTGGAGGGTTGGTCCAGACTCCTGCGAATATCTCAGACACAAAAAAACTACATATATCTGCCTGCAGGGGGCGCTATAACCCAGGCCAACGTGTTTTTGCCTTTAACTCCCAAACCGTATGTCGCACATTCAAAAACCTTGTATTCCCAGATTCCCTGAATGGAGCTGAATCACTTTGCGAAGTGAGGAAAACCTACTTTTTCGAACTCCTCCTTGGGATTTTGTCCGATCTGCGTGAAACTTGGCACGTACACTCTTCAGCTGGACCTCATCTAAAGTTATCAAAAGAATTTTGCTCGGTCAAAAAATGCGCTAATTATTCACAAACAAATTTCTGTAACTAGCTATGAACATGTAACCTGTTTGATATCTCGGTCAAACTATATGCTATTAACACCAAAATTGAGATTCTTGGTTGCCATGACACTGGGAAGGGATGAGCCGAATTTGGCGAATTTTGGCCCCTAGGGGGCGCTAAAAATATGGGAAGTTTATATCTCTTGAACGGCTACACCCATTTTTACGAAATTTGGTCGGTATGATGTAGGGCCAATCCTGACGCCATATCTTGAAGGTGGTCATGACTGCTCAATGTGGGTGTGGCTTATTACAAGATAAACAACAAACATTAATTTCTGGCAAACTATTATGCCGACAGCTTTGAAATGTATATGGTACATAAAGAATAGGACACAGTTCTTCCCTACCAAAAATTGCATATGCACTCCACTAGGTGGCGCCATAATGGATGCAATCGCGTTTTTGCCTGTAACTTCTACATTTAAAATAACACATTTGCAAACCATATATCCATATGTTCCCTGAATAGAGCTGGGTTTTCTGACATATGACACGCCGACTTCTGCTGCACATTACGTTCGCTAAAGTGCCACATATGCTAAACCTACTTTTTCAAACTCCTCCTTGGGATTTTGTCCGATCTGCGTAAAACTTGGCAGGTACACTCTTCAGCTGGACCTGATCTAGAATTTTGCTCGGTCAAAAAATGCTCTAATTATTCACGAAAGAATTTCTGTAGCTAGCTATAAAAATGTAAACGGTTTTATATCTCGGTCAAACTAAATGCTATTAACATCAAATTTGAGTTCCTTGGTTGGCATGAGACTGGGAAGGGATGAGCCGATTCTGATACCATGGCTCAGACGTTGGCCTGTGTCCTCACTTTTGCCCCGAGCCCGTCATCCTTTGGGGCCAACTTCCGTGGGCTCTGCGGTGCGCGGGATCCGAGTCGCGCGGGGGGGCTTGGCCCCCGTTCATAACTGCTTGTAGTTCTAGTTATCATTATTATTATTATTGGACAGGCTGCATGAGAAGCCCGTGCACCGTAGCCAATGCATTAGTGTCTGGGTCTCAGGACTCCACCAAACCCTTTTGCTGATCTCGTCTTCAGTTGAGACTGAATTTGCATTCTAATCAGTTTAAATTGATTTACTTTAACTAAATAGCCTTTGAGACTGATGGGGCATTGAATGCAACAGTGGAATAATTTTCTGCTTATTGAGTTTTGCGTAGTTTAACAAACTGCTCAAACCTTTCTGCATAAAGGTTCTTTTTTTCCAAGAAGAATCATTATCTAAATCGTGTCGGCTTAACGAAAAGAGAGATTTTTGAGATGTCTGTTGATTTGAGTCTGTCTGTCTGTCTGCCAACATTGATTGATAAACCTGCCTTCATGCCTAATGCGACAACTGAATCAGGACTTTAAGGATTTTTATATAGCCTAATGACCATTTCATCAGAAGGCCTATTCTTTGGATTTTTATTATAACCTAATGACCAGGCTATTTCATCAGTAAGCCCATTCTCATCACCATTCGGTCATTTTCATGGACTAGCCCAAGGGTGCCCACACTGTTGTAGCTTGCAAGCTACTTTTCAAATGACCAGGTCAAAATGCTACATAAAAAATACTAAACATCTATACAAACACTGAGTATACTTTATATAACACAATGCATAACTGATATTCAGAGAGTAACGTAACCCTTGGTATTGCACATAAAAATTGACAATTTACACACCGGGAGATGGGTTTTCTCGTTTTTAATGACTGAAAAATGAACTCTCCCCATGTGCGTTCTTTCATAGGCAGTAATGTTAATAGCTCCTCTTATTCAGTCATATCTGTAAACACCATCCGGATAAAAATGCACAGCTGGGCTGTATCGCTGGTGTCTGTAGACTCGTCTAATTGCAGTGAGAAACACTTGCAGTCTGCAATGTCTCTCTGTAGCTGCTGTGTCAAATCCTTGGCCATTACTTCACAGCGCTGTGTAACTGTACTTGTTGATAGCTGGTTTGTTTTTAAAATCCAGAAACAAGGTGTCAGCTGCCTCAATGAAGGCCTCTTTTATCATCTCTCCATCTTGGAAGGACTTCTTATGCTTAATGATAGAATGACTCACCCGTAACGATGCTTCGGTGGCGGCCTTTGCTTGTGAATTCGCTTGTGTGAAAAACGTCTGTTGTCTGATAACTGTGATTTTAGTTCCCTCACCTTTCTCTTTCTCAGCTTGCTTTTCAGAGAGAAGTCAGTGTTATACTTTTTATGAACAGTTTGAAAGTGCCTCTCAACATTCCCCTTCTTCAGAATAGCGATGGTAGTTTGACAAATCAGACAAATGCACTTCGAAAAAGATATGGTGGAAAAAAAAAGTCCTCCTCCTATTCTGCATGGAAGTGGTCTGTTTTGGGTTTTTTACTTGGCCCAGCTGCCGGCCTAGTTTTTTATAACCCTTCTTTTGTTGATATCAATTGAAGCTCGTTTGTGTTTTGCAGTAGCTAGTGCATTTGCGCATGCATGGTGACTCGTGACCCGTGACACTGGACACGTGACCCATACAAGAAGAGATCTCAGACTGGCCGTCCTGTACGTCAATCAGGTGGCATAGATTCGACTTGCCGTTTCGTAGATTCATTATTTTTTTATGGGGGTCAGGATCTCAATCCCAACCCATTATAACTACATCCATATTATTAGAAACTGCTGCCTGATACATTTTTAGATTAAGGTGGAATGAAGTTGGAAGAAAAACAAATGGATTCCAACGTCAGGATGTGTACCATCGCGCCTCTTCTGGTTCTGCAGTGCCAGCACGGAAATGGTGAGCTGTTGCTGTGGCGATAATGCAGAGTCTCTATGTGAAAAGGACTAGTGGCCTTAGGGAAATGCACCAGCTTCGTTCAGGACAGCTGCATGTGGCGGAGGCATGTGGCGTACCCTGATGAGTTAATAATTCACACACTTACAGGGCACTAGCTGCTTCAAAGGGATTTCAACATTCAAACCTATTTTACAATCCACAGCACTACATGTATCTGGGTCTCCATTTACATATCTGCATAATTAACAGGCTATCCTGTCTAATTAAATCCTCTGAGAATCCTGAGGAGTGTTATCACTGTTCTTGTTATCAAAGAAAATCCTCAACCCCGGCAAAAAAGTAAAGGCTTTGCTGATTCAGATAATGGGCTAGGAAAAAAAGGAGCTTCATCCTGTCCAGCCAAGGGCTAACAGTTGTAATGTTCACCCAAAGCAACATGCAGAGAGATGCAAGTCCAAATGTGACTACAGGTAACTGGAGAGAGCAGACAGTCAAGTGAGCATCTCCAGGCCCAGCAGCTCCCCTCACACAGGTAGGGAAACCATAAGATATTCATTGTCGTGACCTTAGGTGATTTCCTTAATCAGCCAGAAACTTCACATAAATATGCAAAAAAACTAAATCTCCCCCTCTGAGTTGTCTTTTCACTTTCATCTCAACATTAACAAATGTGCATAATCACTGCATGAACATGTTATGAAGCTCAACTACAGTACTGACCAAATCTACAGCATACCGCAGAGCATGACATTACCAATCTCATTTAAGGAATGCCTTAAAACAACTTTAAGTAATCTTCCACACTACACAGACACTTTTGCGTAATCACGCAGTAGTGGCCTCAGATGAGGCTATATTTAATAGAATAGAATTACTTTATTGATTCTATTCTATTAAATATAGCCTCATTTTTTTAATTTAATGTCTGCTATCTTGAAGTGTTGTACAGCATGGTGGTGGTATCAAGTAGGAGAGGCACCTCATATCAGATTCTAGGCCTGTCATTTATCCCTTCACTCTGGGTTTGCACCACCGGCATATTGTCCCTAATCTTGGTGCATCTGTTGGCTCACAAAGCCCCATTAAACAGCCAGAGCACTATGATAAGGTTACTGACTTAATGCTCAGTGACATAATTAAATTGAGTATTTAATCTGGCCATGGGAGCAGAGGAGCTCTCGACCCCTGCTGGGCATTCAAATGTCAAGTCTTGGCTACCCTTCCAAATACCTTGTTCTTTGATCCCCTTTGGGGTGACTGAGCTCTTCAAGACAGGACAAGATAAAAACTGGTTGCAGTGAATGTTCACTTCATAGATTTCCTGCCAGCTGTCTTCCTCATACAAGTCATTAAGAAAACGGAATGAATTTAAATTCAAAACTAAGGTGTAGAGGCTGGAAAATGCTTCAAAAGTGGAACAGACGCTCATACAGAATGTCTTCCATCCTGTTTATAGCCATTACAGATGTCCTCACTTGAAGGCAGGGAAACACAAGCCCTTTTCACACAGAGACATCACCGCATCTCATCGCCAATTCTCTGCCGTTGGTTGTTCACACAGAGCCAAGCATATCTGGCGTAAAGACGAACCGCTGTGTAATTCACACAGAAAGCCGGCGCTGCAGCTCCTAAAGAGGCGTGGTGGTACGCGTCATAATGATGACGTCTGTGGGTTTTAAAGGGATATTCCGGCATAAATTTAATCCATGGTCTAACACACCGTGACACCGAGTAAGACCCCTTCTCGAGAGATCAAGTTTCCCGACCGCTAGCTTATGTAGATTAAGCAACCTCAGAGAAGACGCACGATAACAATACATTGTAGTCTATGCCTCCAGCAAGAAGCCGCCATCAAAAAGCCACTCATAGCCACAAATAATGTTCAGAACAGCACCAAACGTCAGCAACAGTATAAATAGGGTCCCAGCACATTGTACGAGGTATCAAACATCTGCTAGCTTTGCCGGATTTCTATTAAAAAAACAACACAACTCACTACTCTCCTGCAACAGCTTGCTCCTTGTGGGGAAGCCCTCTAAGTTGATTACCCAGTGCAATAGAGTTCCGCAGATCAAGGATGAAAATGTATGGTTATTACTCCATGGAAATGCAATCAAAATTCATATGTGTCTTGCCTACCAGTTTAAAGCAGTTATTGTCGAGAGCTGACAGGGAAAAGAACAGAATTGAGCATTTCTAACTGCATTCAGTAATCGACTAAATAAACATTTGGTGAGTTTATTTAGTGACAGACGCTGTTTTATGGGCAGAAATGTGACAAAGTGTCGGTAGGACAGACAGGATGAAAGACACTTCTCCGCGTATATCTGCGGTATTTTTTTCATCATATAAGTTACAGTTACCATGCTACTATTACTATTTATTTAGTCTTGTAAAGTTGCTTTGTGGGACAATTCTCTTTATTTAGCTGAGTAAAGGACCTGTGTATTTATCAGACTGTCAGACTGACACGCCCTCACTACGCGCCGCCAGCTTATCCATTCACACTGGTTCGGTTCGCCTCTGATACTACCTTCTGAGGCGTATCAGTGCCGGAGCGAAATTTCACCCTTCCATTTTGTTTTTGTAGACCTCTATACAGCTTAGAGACAATCTTTACAGGTGTACATTAATATGCATTTTTAAATACTTCAATCACTTCGTTTCCTTCTGCAGAAACTCCTCTTTTGAAATTTGTCTCATAGAAATGTCTTAGCTGTAAGTATCTAAACAGGTCACTATTACCTAAATCAAATTCTCTTCTGAGTTTTTCAAAAGTTTTGAAAGTTTTCCCCTCTGAGAGTGTACACATTGCTGTAATCCCTTTTTCTCTCCACCTTGCAAATGTGTCAGTTTTGTCTGGGACTAAACTGAGATGTTTAAGAAGACCAAATTAGAAGTTTACAGTCTCCTTCTAGTTTATATGTTTTAACTATCTCGTACCAATTTTTGAATGCATCCTCCAAGATTAAATTTTCTCCCTTATGGTCTGTGTGTTCTTTCCTACTTAACCTGGTTTGAGGATGAGAATTAACCATATTTTATTCAATGCGCTTTCACCTAGGTTGGTACTCCGGAGTACACCAGTAGACAAAGTATCTCATCTGGGCAGCATAGTATTCCCTTAGATTTGGTACTGCAAGTCCTCCATGGTCTTTGTCAATTTGAAGTGTTTTATTTCTAACTCTTGGTCTTGCTCCAGCCCAGATAAACCTTGATAACTGTCTGTCCCACATTGAAAACTGTGAATCTGGGATTCTGACAGGTAAAGATAAAAAAAAGGTACAGCAGCCTTGGCAGCACGTTCATTTTGACTTGAACTAAAGTCTAACCCCAGTGTGGACCATTTTTAATATCTTCCTGTATTATTACTTATCATGTATTATGTTGTAGTTTAATTCTTATCAGTGTTTCCCCTATATGCACCTAGCAGCGGCGGACCGCCACTGCTAATTTTTTTTTTTTAACAAGGAGAGAGGAGAGAGGAGAGGTGGAGAGTGAGCTCAGTCTTGTCTCTCCAGAAACTAACGTTACATAATTTTGCGCTATGGACGCTTCATATCCAGGTTAATCACACACCTGCTTGAAACGATTTATGAAAATAAATCACGAACCACACTATGAAGCCTGTTACGCTATTTCTTACAGCTGTTAGGACAATGAACTTTAATATAACAATTACGGCTGGCAGTATCCATGGTTCTATTGTCACATTATGCTTGGCAACTATCATTGTCTCTGTCAAAGAAACTTTGTAAGCGGTCTCCTTCTCTACATTCATCCAAATATACCGTTACCGGTTGATGCATCGCCAAATTCAGTTCACCCCCCCAGTCTCATGGCAACCAAGGATCTCAAATTTGGTGTTAATAGCATTTAGTTTGACTGAGATATCAAACAGTTTATATTTTTATAGTTAGCTACAGAAATTTGTTTGTTAATAATTTCCGCATTTTTTGACCGAGCAAAATTCTTTTGATAACTTTATATCAGGTCCAGCTGAAGAGTGTACGTGCCAAGTTTCACGCAGATTGGACAAAATCCCAAGGAGGAGTTCGAAAAAGTAGGTTTTGCATATGTGGCGCTTTAGCGAACGAAATGTGCAGCAGAAGTGGGCGTGTCCTATGTCAGAAAACCCAGCTGTATATAGGGAACATATGGATATAAGGTTTGCGAATGTGTTATTTAAAATGTGGAAGTTACAGGCAAAAACGCGATTGCATCCATTATAGCGCCACCTACTGGAGTACATGTGCAATTTTTGGTATGGAAGAACTGTGTCCTATTCTATCTGTACCATATAAATTTCAAAGCTCTCAGCATAATAGTTTGGCTGAAATTAATGTTTGTTGTTTATCTTGTAATAAGCCACGCCCACATTGAGCAGTTATGACCACCTTCAAGATATGGCCTCAGGACTGGCCGTACATCATACCGACCAAATTTTGCAAAAAAAACACCTTTCTAACCGGAAGTGGGCGTGGTCAATCGCAAAGTGATTCAGCTCCATTCAGGGAATGGAATACAAGGTTTTTGAATGTGCGACATACGGTTTGGGAGTTATAGGCAAAAACGTGTGGTCCGAGGTTATAGCGCCCCCTGCAGGCGGATATATGTAGTTTTTTGTGTCTGAGATATTCGCAGGAGTCTGGACCAACCCTCCAGATTGCACCGCCCTCCCTTGCACGCTTTAGCATGCAGCACCACTTTTAGTCGGAGAAAAATAAAAATAAAAATCATTACAATTACAATAGGGTTCCTAGCACCACTGGTCCTAGGAAACGTTGCCTCAGCCCCTCGGGCTTGGCTCCCTAATAAGTTGAAAAGTAGGCTTACTCTAAATTCCTGTAGTTGCAGGGAGATATTGAGAAAGATTTCTAACCATCTAACCTTCATTTTGAACCACTTTGTCTATTCAGACTTCATTTCCTGTTATTTCACGACCTAGTAGGTGACCCTTGGATAGTTTTACCCCTGTAATCATTCATGGTATCACATAATTACTGAATAATCAACTCTGGTAACAAGTACTGATTGGGAAATACTATGTGCATGTCTTGTACAAGAAAATTATGTTTCTAGGCATTGTACTGTACACATCAACGCTTAAATATAAAAGTGGCTGGTAAATTTTAGAATTTACCAGCCACAGAGGCAGGTGGACAAAAAAGTTCATTTCCATCCCTGAAGCAAACACAACAGGTAAGTATCCACAAAAGTATTCAGCTAATCAACAAACAATGTTCAAAATATCCAAATCAATTGTACTGGCAATAAACCCAAAAATACACTACTTAACAATGGCATCTCTCCTCCTTGTCAATTCCCTGCCTTCTTCATCACAGTTACCTTATACATTACATGCCACATACATAACCGAATTTAGCTAGCCGCTGAACAATATCCCAATTAGCAATTAGCATTAGTCACTCAGTCCCTGGAAAAGGGAGATGTAAATGACCGACTTCTTCTCCCGCAGTTTCACTAACAATAGGGCTCAGAGCTCCCCCTCCCGCCACTGTGTGTATTACAAATCAAATCATGCGATCTATCAAAACAGGACAGTTGGGTGGATATGTCAGATGTGATATGTCAGTGACGGTGTGAACTATGAACCTAGCTAGTTCCCGCCTCCTCAACATGAGGTGAACGATAAATCTAACATAGTAAGAGAGGCAGGACTTAAGGCAGAACAGCCAATCATCAGCTGGTCACACTCAAAGCCGATGTCATGTTTGAAGTAGCAACAAGAGAGGGATGGGGAGAGGAGGCAGCTGCAGCGAGTGCAGACACAGAGCGTCACATTTCTGTCCTAAAAACAGCGTCTGTCACAGGCAAAAAACTTTACCTCAGTAAAGTGTTTGCGATGAAGAGAAATCACCGCGACCGTCAGCCCTCCCAATCGAGACTTCAGGGAACTTTACCCGGAAAACAGCCCTGCAAGTGAGTCACACAGCTTCCAGTTTACTGATGGTGATGTAATTATGTAATTTAGAGTAAAAACGTAACTTCGTCACTTTCCAGGATGTTTGGTGTGTTAGGATCTCAATCACAACATATTGTAACAGCATCCATATGATTTTAAACTGTTGTGGGTTTAGATTAACAGGGGGGGGACCGGGGAAACACATTGAAAACACACCGACGTCATCATTCTGCGGCAGCACTATCAAAGTTGAGCTGTTGCGCATTTCATGAGAGAAGTTGTCAGTCTCATATAGCACAATGTGACCATGTATAGATTGATACTTTATTATACATTCATACTGTCTTGTAATTCTGCTTGATTTTTCTCTCAAAATGCATCAGATTGATGCTTTTAAATATGAAATATTCAAAATTTTCTTCTGGGGGACCCCGACAGGGGTCTTAACCTTCTCAACTTTTTCACCCCTGATCCGTTTTCATGCCTGAATATACTTTTGTTAAATTGTCAATCATTTTTTAAAAGATTATACTTTTATTGTGCTCAATAAAAGTGTATTTTCCTAAAGCTCGAGACACCTCATATTTAAGCTAGACAGACATTTCCCCTGATATTACTGTGCAAAAATGTGCTGTTATGTTCTTAAGCCGGCAGACACATAGAAACCTCCCGGCAGGTTGCACTTTGCGCTTTGCTTTTGCACACGGGCCAACACTCACCTCCACTGCTACAACTCCATCTTAGGGGAAACACTGCTTATATTTTATCAAGTTTCTGACAAATTAAATACTCCCAAGTATTTTATTGATTTTGCTTCCCCCTTCACTTTATATTTCAGCCTAATATCTTTACTTGGTGTGTAATTAAAAGGGAGTATTTGAGTCTTATTTATGTTCAATTTATAACCTGACTTTTGGCCATACTCGTCTGAAGTGACCATGAGTTTAGGGAATGTGAAATTTGGATTTCGGAGATAGATAATAATGTCGTCCGCAAAGAGTCCTATCAAATGGTCCTCATTTGCTATGCTAACTCTTTATTTTGTCTTATACTCTGTGCTAGGGGCTCTATATCAGGTGCCTTTTTAAAAGAATGTCCAATCTGCGGTCACCGCGGGACAAGCCTTTAAAAAGGTCAAATATGCACACCATAATGACGGCATTGATACACTGAGCCAAAGGTCATTTTACAAGTCAAGATAGGTCAAGGTCCTGGTGTCTGACTTAATCCAGGTACAAGTACAGGAATGTGCTGCCTACTAGTTGTGCTAAGACACATTTACATCAGAAACAATGATTAGATGAACTCCACTTAAACAGCCTTTCTAATTGCATTCCCTCATTGTCTGACATTAACAACAACTACGATTTACGGAGGCAATGAAAAGCTTATCCCTCTTTCAGTAGCTGTAGTCGATCATCATTTTAGAACTTGAGAACTAGGGATAATTTGATTAGGGTCAAACACTTGACTTCCTTATAGTACAGGTATATTGGCTTTCTGCTGCTGTCTTATTTTTCTGTAGACGACACATGTTATAACAAAGTTGTAAGGATTAATTACATGAAATAAGTCTAAACAGTTAATTAAAAATATTAGCAAAATTGCAACATGCACAAAAAGGCCTGATCTTAGAAGGTTTAAGTTTGATTTGACCCATGGAAAAGGAATACTAGACACCAGCCACCAAACTTGCCTTATTTTCTTCATCAAGATCCATGCATTAATTCTGGGCTGAGACCCATCCTCCATCCAAGTTTCATGGAACGCTGTTTTATAGTTTTTGTGTAATCCTGCTGACAAACCAACCAACCAACAAACAGATGGACAAACTGGCACAGGTGAAAACATAAACTCCTCACCAGAGGTGATAACCATTCACACTCAAATCATAAATCTTATTGCAATCACAATATGTGTCACAAATATTCTTCTTTTTTATCGTTACGCCCTAATGTAAGTACAAAAATTTAAAAATGGCATAAAATGTTGTTTTTGATCAAAAGAAACAAAAACTAAAAGTGAAAAACCTGAAAATTATGTTTTATTTAAAAGAACAGACAATCATGAGAGTTTGCTCAAGAACAAGTCGGCACAGTGTCTAGCACATTCCAGTTTTCCAAATGTTACTGACAATCTGAAATAAATGAGCCACATCATAATCATCATCATTGCGAGGAGATGTTTCATCTCATTTCCTGGCTTATACTAAGCCCCCAATTCTGTTATGAGGCAATTGGAGCAGATGGCTGTGGTTTAAGAAGGCACTATACTGTGAAAGGAGACCATAACCAACGGGACACAAAAAAACAAAGGGCACACGCTCCTACTGTCATCCCTCTGATGAACTGTCAGCTATGACAATTGTGACCAAGTCTGTATAATAATACAATTAACACGTAATTCACAATGAAATGTTGCACAAGTTACTGTTTCAAGTGAATAACATGAGCACCTTTATCTGACTTTTTATCTAAGACACAGGGCAAACCTCTCACCAATGATTTCTCATTGCTTACAGTAGGGCTGGGCGATATGGCCTCAAATCAATATCACAATATATTGAGCAGCTCACCTCGATAACGATAAATGAACGATAAGAACAAAACAGACAAAATAGTGGAGAAGTTGACATTGCTGCTTAATAATATGTTAACCTCTTGAGCATTAGAGAACTTTTTTTACCATTATTTTCTTTATCATTATATATTTTTGATAGACACAGAATCTGTTTCAGAAGTCAGTGGGTCACATGACATGGAAGCTATTAAGAAAAAAAAAAATCAAGATTTCTGCATATTAATATTCATATAAAATAGAGGAAGCACTAAAGTACAATGAACCTAGCTGTGTCTCATTCGTCCAGTTTACTAACACAATCTGCTGCTGGAGTCACTGGGCCCCATGACATGGAAGATATTGAAAGAACTGCATTTATTTTGTATTAATATATTTATGCTAAGTAATTGATGACAGTCCCTAAATCAGTTTCCAGCGATTCAGTGCCATGTTCTGGGAGGTGAGCTGACCGTCCTCCTGCTGCTCACACTGGGTGAACCTCAGTAGAGTCGCGGCTGGACCCGAGTAGAGCTTAGAATCAAGCCCGACCCGAGCCCGTGCACGTTGTGTCCGAGCCCGGCCCGACACATTCATGTAATTATGAGCCCGAGACCGATTTAAACCCGACAACTGTTTAATACGTGGGCTGTTATAACTGATGTTCTCGATTACAGTTGTTTGAACTACAGAAATCTTAATGAATAATGCAACAAGTGCTGCACTTAATGCACTCGACAAAGCCGACACATGTTATTATCACGGCCTACGAGTTGTTTAAAATGGGTCCACACCGCCGACTTTCCTCCAAACTTGCTTAGTTAATTCTACTCTTTTTCTTTAAATCTTCAGGCTCCATGTTGCACGTTAGCTACACAATCAGTGATGCCGGTAAAGTTTTGTCATTTTCCTTAGTAAAAATATATATTTTTGCTTTCTTCTTGCGTCTCGGGGAGTGACGTCACGTAGGCGAGAAGTCACGTTTCTCAGCATGAGGACACTCACGTGTCAGACCACGCAGAGACACAAATGCAAACAACAATGGAGGGAGGAGAGAGATGCGTGTTTTCTAGCTGGAAATACAGTCATTACTTTGAGTGAATAAAAAAACAAAACACAAATGTTTGATCAATGGACCGGCCCGGCCGAAGACAGTGGCCTGTTGCAGCCTTTGAACGCAGCATCATTACAAAAACTGTCAGACTCACAGCAAGAGTGGGTTCACTTGATTACTAACCTGGCATAGCTGGTGTTGCATCAGCGGGCGGAGTTTGCCATCAGATTAATGTAAAATAAGCACATTGGTATACGCCAGGGTAGATTAATCAAGTGGACCTAACATGTCCCCCTGTCCTTAGTGGATGTTACGCCCATGACACCGAATATACCGACATGGCAAAATGACGTCGGTTATCGTCCGATACTTTCTGTATCGGTAAATTTTCGGTTTATCGCCCAGGCCTAGCTTACAGTAATTTGCTTTTATTTGCAATTTGTGCAGTTCACTGTTCGTAAAAGTGCCATTTTTGACTGTAAAATCAAAAGTAATATTTTAATGGTAAAATAGTCACATTTGACAGCAATACACTATTTAAGTCCGATGAGTCCTGCAAATGAAAAATATTTTTTAAGCTGTACTGAAGTTATCTGAGGCACTTGTAGAATGCACATGTATAAAGATCAATAATGCGCATTATGTTTTTATTATGTATAGACAAAAAAAAATAGCTGCTCATCGAAATAAATTGCAAGACAGCTTTTGGAATTGTCTGGCAAATTTGGCGAGATATAGAATTAAAGAAGCACTCTGTAGTTTTGGGGAAGAAATTAGAGAAAAATAGTCATTGGCTGATTTTTATGCCTGAACAAACCACATAAACAAACTCTCCTTGAATAAAAAGGACAACACAGTTTATACTGCTTTACGATATGTGGCAGACTCTGCCACCTCTCTAGCTTCTTGGGATTCTGGGACCTTATTTTCCTCTGAGAACAACTTGTTTATTCAGCAATGGAAAACATATTTCTGTGTTTGTATTATTTATTACCTAATTATTATTGTAAATATTACAATTCTGACTTTGAATTTCTTCCCCAAAACTAGTGACCTGGCTGACCTGTAAACTATATGGCTTTTGTAGCGCCTGAATGTAACTATTTTGTTGTAGAATACAACTGGTTTGATCGACAGAGAATGTCAAGTAAATGACAGAGTAATAGAGGGAAACTGCAGAGTTTGAAACACCCTCGACTAAAACTGGCATAGATCAGAGTGATGGCCCAGGTCTGAGTTCCCATTTGCTGCTTTCTAATTACCGTGCTGCGCCTCTGTGTTCATTAACTGACAATTTTGACAACACGAGCACGGTTTGAAAACTTTGTTTCATCACTTCGCATTTGAATACCGTTAATGGCGGTCACACCTCCAAGAAAATTATGGAGACTGGTGCCTCGGAGCGACGACGCCTCGAAGAGGCGTAGGCTATTAAATAAGTTAGCGAACACATGGAAAGTATACGCAGATATTTTATTGGGCTAACGTGGCTAATATAGACTTAATAAGCACAAGTCCGACTTAAAAAGTAAGCGCTAGTTTTTAGCGAAAAGCTGTTAAGGTTACGAGTTCATATGTGTTAGTATTTACAAGACAGAAGCGCGCTCATTTAGAGGCAAACAGGAGGAACAAACATGAAGAGTTTTGATTTTCACGGAAATAAATGAGAACAGGACTTCTGTCACTGTTGGCGGTCTAACGTTACAAAGCCTAGGCTACGACTCACCTCGTCCTGTGTACAACTCTTCAGCCACTTCTCGACACGGCGAAGCTCCTTTTCTCCGGTTTCATGAGAAGAGTACCCAGCTCGTCCTGAACCGGTGCAGTCAGGCACCCAGATGAGGTTATTCCTCGAGGTTACGAGATCACAAATTCCATTCTCGTTCAGTCCCGACTTGCAAATTTCCTCTCGGACATCCAACTTTCTCCACTTTACACACCTACCACAGTTCAGTTTAAGAAAACAAATCAGTGCAGTTATTCCATGCAGTAAAAAGTGAGGTTCAGTGCTGTTTCTGTCCTCTGCTTGGTTTCACTCTGAAGGTCTTTCCCCCTCATGTAGCCGGTGAGTGGCAGTGGGAGCAGGGCTGAGTAGCTCTCCACAGCCGTAAAGGGGGTTTGGCAAAGGGGGATCTTTCATGCTGCGTTCAAGTGCTCTTCGTATTTTCTGCAACGAAGACAGGCTGTAAAGTAGGCATACAGTACTAAAAAAAATATAGTGTTTCTCAGTTTTGTTTTTAATTGATTTCCATGGACAGATGAGGAGCTATACTCTCAAATAAAACAGTGGTGCATTCAACATCATGATGCAAAGTGTAGTTACTTTTTGTAGTGACTCTATCATCAATGACAGATTCGTGCTAATTTCTGTTTTTTCAATGGGTTGTATTAGATCTCAATCCAAACGTGCCACACCATGCACACTCAACAAAAATGGAAGGAAAATAACTTGTTCTCTCAACATGAACACACCTTTGCTGTAGATATTGAACTAACGTGACTATTCTCTCCCTAGTGTAGAGTCAATATGAGCATGGAAAAATGTAAACTACCTCACAGCAGCAGGTAAACACCAGAGAGAGCTGGGCTTACCAGCGTTTTTCTACTCATGTCACCAGCATACTAAATAACTGATCAGTTATATGTTATACTGGTTGATACAGGTTCACTAGCTGTTCAGATTGGGAACATAAGCATTTACAATGATCATCACATATTTAGGCTTCCACTGTGATGTTGTTAATGTGTGATGTCAGGTCTTATTTTTCCAATATTTACCCCAATACATGAAGGCAGCATTAGCTGCTTGAGAAATGACTGGTGCACGGTAGACCCCCTTTGGCCAACGGGGGACATGCATCCTATACAGCAGTCATGGTTTGGCCCCCAACGTTTGTCACTTCAAAGACCACCATCTAATGACAGCATAATGTATGCAGAAAGATACGGTTGAGGATTGCTTTGAGGTTCAAGGTTAATTTATTGGTCATTCTACAACACAGAGTTAACTTTTTATGCTAAACAGGAAAAACTACTTTTGATGGTGGAGAGCTGATGATGAGTTCAGGAGTCTGACAGTCTAAGGAAAGAAGCTACTCTGTCGTTGCTGGTATGGCAGTTGATACTTCTGTATGTGTCGTCAGATGGCAACAGGATGAACAGACTGTGCCTGGGTGGGTGCTGTATTTTAGTATCTTTTTGCTCTGTGCAGAAAGTTTGTGAAGTCTATGCTGTCTATTGCTCCTCTGTAAAAGAGGAGAAGAGGCTGAAAGCTATGATATAAAATAAATAAACTGATTTATTTAACATTAATATCTTTCAGGGACTCCTGGGGATGCATGTACACGATTAAATAACAATTAAGATTGAACCTCTAAGCTCCAAATACTGTTTAATAAGCTAATACACGGAGACGTGATTTTCTTGTTATTTTCAGACAAGCACAAGCCTTAATCATACTGTAATACAGGATGAAATAAGCATCCAATAATCATTACGTTTGTATGTCTGGATTCGAAGCTGTGCTCTGTGATGTTGTCCAGGGTCTGGTCCTCATCTGCCCTTCATCCATTCTAATATCACATGCACATCAATGTCTCGGATCTTCTGCTCTTACAATACAGTATAATATAGAGATGATATCCATATATAAATACATAGGAGTAAATATGGCTTTCAAATATGACATAAACATTGTCCTTGATATTGCAACATAAGTTAAAATATTAACATTAATTAATTAAAATTAATATTAAAATGTATATGTACAGCATGAATTCATATTTGAAATGTTTATTATGTAATATTTTCACGATTTGTCATGTCTAAACTTAAATGATGTATGATGAAGCAGATGATGGCTTACTATAGATAAGTCTTCACATCATAACATTATTATTAGCTTCAAATGCAGAAGGTGCTACTGCAGATATCTCTGGAGTATTTGTCATTTCATGTAGCAAATACAGAACAGAAAGATGACAGAAGTATATTAAAGAAACCAGATATTTAAATGTGTCTACAGTGTATTTACATACATACAGACAAATGAGAAATTGTGGGGGGGAAACACATTATAATATGAAGACTATACAATGCTTGTCCTCTAAACTGGTTGTATGTTTTGGCATGAACCTTTGAAGACAGTTTTACAGCTGTTTTGAAAATAAAATTATGAGGTTGTGAGAAAAATCTTTTGCCTCTTTTTAACCACTAAAGCAGTCTTTTCCTGAATGTGTTGATGGGAATCTCATGTCTTAAGCACAGTAAGTAATGTCTGCTAGACACATGGCACAGAGCAATTTGTCAGGCTGGTAGGTGTTAACTACAAACAAAAGTCATTATGTGTTGAAAACTTGTATGTTGAAGTAAACATGTATATCACACTGTGATCCTACCCTCACACTTAAGTTACATAGAGCAGAAACAAGTGACAGGGACCCCATTCACCCTGTTACAAGACACTGTACCATCAACATGACTCTGAAGCTCTTAGTTTAAGTTCAAAACATTACTTAATGTTGCTTTAAACAACCACCATTGGTGGTCACAGTCCAGATGATTTTGAAAAAGTTTAATTAATTTTATGTTTAATCCTGTTGCTGACTTCCTCTCATTCTATCCTGGAAGTTAAGGCAGCAGGTAACCCAATGAAATGCACTTTATCTTGAGTAAAATAGAGTGCTGCAGGGATGATGACTTTTTCTAGACTAACAAAGTTAACATTGTCCTGGTTCCCTCCACAACAGCCTATGGGATTTTTCAATTGGATTTTGGATATTGCAGAAAAAATGCTCTGTGGCAAACACAAGTTTATGATACATGTTTTTAGCAATCTTCACAAATCAACAACACCTTTATGATTTTTGCACGCAAAACAATCAGTGTGGATCATTACCTTGAGCCCAAGTACAGTATGACATTGAGAGTTACTGTGACTAAACATAAGGAAAACAATTTGAGAAGAACAACAATGAGCTCAAAGTCAAGCTAGCCGGGGCAGACAGGCTAATGTTGGCTCTGACAAGGGATCACAGGATGGTATTCACAAATGAAAGTTAACTTCACAACTACCCGTAACTTCATCAGTGCTGATTGGGAGATGCAGTCCAGTGTGTTGAAACAAGAGAACCAGAGAACTTAACTCCAGGGTTTAGAAATCACTCCTGCAGAACTTTATTACAGAAGTTTCTGGTTTGAACATCGTTTGAGATATTTTGGATAACAAAAGCACATGCAAAAGGCCAACCAATGTTAGACTTTTTAATACAGAAATATTACATATTATATCTTGACGTGTTTGAACATCATCAGGGACGCCTCCCACCCTCTCTACACATTCTTTGAACTGCTCCCATCAGGAAAACGGTTCCGGAGTCAAAAAGGCTAAACAAACAAACTTATTAACAGCTTCCTTCCACAAGCTGTAAGATTGCTGAACCGCTGATCTGGAGTATGCACAGTACTGCACTTCATGAACCCTTAGTCATAGTTTTAGTTTTAAATTATTATATTCAGATATTGTGTGTGTTTAATGTGTTCGTGTTACCGGAGAACCGGATACCGGAGAAACGCAATCTTATTTTTGCTGCACTACATTTGTTGGTACAGCTAAATGACAATAAAGCTTTGATTGATTGATTGATTGATTGATTGATTGATTGATAGGTGCTGCTTGATTTCACTAGACTGTGGAACTCTACTGGAGGGATGAACATCTTTCTTCCAATAAGACAGAAATTCCTCATTTGATGATGGGGAGGAGAGTGCTGTCTGACATGCCAGTTGGACATCTGGTAACTGTGAAGGCTATATGATTTATGTCACTGTGTCCTCCTCAAACCTTTCAGTTCACTATTCAAAGAAGTAAACAAAATGATTAAATATAATTTTAACTTTTATTGTTTACAGCTTTAGTCACTATTAGTAACCTATACCTACCTATTTTTTAAAAGGTGGATAGTACCATCATACCCAGGAATTCTTGGGGGGCTTTCGGTCTGTGTGGATCAGTGTGTATGTTTCTCATCAAAGGCCTGTATTCAAAGCTGGATGGCAGAGAAATGAGTTTGAAAAGTGTGAATGAGCATGCCTGTCTGTCAGGAGCAACACACTGTATTCATGTCCCTGTGAGAAACACTGAGCCATTCATCCCCAAAGTTCACAAACACATGTGCGCCCGCACACACACACACACACACACACACACACACACACACGCGGCTTCAGGTCTTGTCGCCTGAGAACCAACTTGTCTTAAGGGTGAAAAGAGGGGCTGGGCGGGCCGGCTCGGATGGGGGATGGAGGATGGGAGGCAGGCTGGTAGGCAATGGATAGCTGGGGGAGGTGAACTGTGGGTCAGAGGGCAACCTCCCCCCTCCCAGTAAGTCCCAGTCTGTTCATTATAACACACCCAAACACAGTGACAGGCTCTGCAGTCTCAGCTCTGATGTGTTTTAATACATAACTCTCTCTCTTCTCTCACTTTTCTTCCATCAATGAGGGTTCATGGAATTTACATGTGAGTTTATCATTCTTCTCTACAGCTGAAATTACGCACAAAAACAGTGACATTATATACATTTATTACATGTACATTTTCCCACCTAACTTTATAAAAATAAGTTCAATGTAAATTGACAGTGTTTCTATCATCCAGGTATTGGACCACCAATTTGCAGCAGGGTATCTTCAAACATGTAAACAAAGTTTAGTGGAACCATCTGGTGACCTGGTGTGGACAGAACAACTTGAAGCTCAATGTTGTAAAGACAGTGAAGATGGTAGCGGAGCCCACCCACTCCTCTCACCCTTTGTGACTCCCCAGTCAACACTATGGAGTCCTCCCACTCCACAGGCACCATCATCACTCAGGACCATAGTGACAGCTGACTCATATCAGGAAACATTCGTGTTATCCCTATTGTTGTATTAAGGAAAAGTGGTGTTGAGCCATCCCTACTAATTATTGCTACATATGTGATACTGAAAGAATTCACATGTGGTACTAGGTGTACAGAAAAGTAAAAAGGCATATAAACAAGGGAACCTTGTTGATGAGTTGTTTAACAGCTTTGCAAGCTGCAAATAACTACATGATAATTAATGACCCTGCTTACCAGTGTTGGGAGTAACGGCGTTTAAGTATAACGGCATTACGAACGGCGTTATTTTTTTCAGTAACGGAGTAATCTAATGAATTACTTTTCCCATTGTTACAACGCCGTTACCGTTACCTACTACAAAATGTGGCGCGTTACAAACTGAAGCTGATCATTGAAGCTGTTGTCACCGACTCGGCTCTCAGCCACCGGAGCAGCAAGGCTGCTTTATTTTTCTCCAGTGAGGTAGGAGGGAGGGGCGGGACAACCGCAGAGGTGATGATTGGCTCTCTAAGGTAGAGTGAGAGTTCGTAAGCCAATCACAGGCAGTGTTCGGTTACACACAAACAACACAGCCTCGCACACACAAACTCGCAG
>CAEMYA010000040.1:224096-236506 GCA_903131615.1 Diplodus sargus
CATTAAACATTTATAGAACGGGAAAATTCGGTAGTCGCACACGTGCTACTAATTGCATTTCACAATTCGCACTGAACTATTTTTTACTAGCATTTGCGACGAGGTGCTCGCACTGTCGAGCCCTGGGTGGAAGTAACGAATTACAAATACTCACGTTACTGTAATTAAGTAGATATTTTGGGTACTTGTACTTTTATGAGTATTATTTTCATGTGTGTAATTTTACTCATACTTCAGTACAATTTACACCATGTAATCTACTTCACTACTTTTAAAATCAAAAGTCGCTACTGAGTACGCCCACAATTTAAATTAATATTCAAATCTTTCATCTGCATCTTTGTAGCCAATAAGGCAGTCCGATCGCAACCGCGCCCTAGCCAATCAATCTATGACGTAAGGAAAGGACAACTCCGCTACAGCAGCAGGCACAGGTTTCTGGAGGTAACATACCTGTACATTAGTGATGGGAACGGCAGTTCTTTTTACTGTACTGAATCTCTAGAATCTGTTCATTAAAATGATTCGTTCAAAAGATTCGTTCACCGAATCGTTCAGTGCTCTCCAACTCCCTGAACTGATAAACAGCCAAACGATCCGTCATTCAGTTCATGATTCAGCCCTGAGGTTCACGTTCACTTACTGAGGGACGGTGCGTTCACGGACTAAAGTACACAATCATTCGCGGGAGACGCAGCGCTGCTTTGAGTGGTATACAGGTCCTTCTCAAAAAATTAGCATATTGTGATAAAGTTCATTATTTTCTGTAATGTACTGATAAACATTAGACTTTCATATATTTTAGATTCATTACACACAACTGAAGTAGTTCAAGCCTTTTATTGTTTTAATATTGATGAATTTGGCAAAAAAGTCAAGAAAAAACAAAAATCCCTATCTCAAAAAATTAGCATATTTCATCCGACCAATAAAAGAAAAGTGTTTTTAATACAAAAAAAGTCAACCTTCAAATAATTATGTTCAGTTATGCACTCAATACTTGGTTGGGAATCCTTTTGCAGAAATGACTGCTTCAATGCGGCGTGGCATGGAGGCAATCAGCCTGTGGCACTGCTGAGGTCTTATGGAGGCCCAGGATGCTTCGATAGCGGCCTTAAGCTCATCCAGAGTGTTGGGTCTTGCGTCTCTCAACTTTCTCTTTACAATATCCCACAGATTCTCTATGGGGTTCAGGTCAGGAGAGTTGGCAGGCCAATTGAGCACAGTAATACCATGGTCAGTAAACCATTTACCAGTGGTTTTGGCACTGTGAGCAGGTGCCAGGTCGTGCTGAAAAATGAAATCTTCATCTCCATAAAGCTTTTCAGCAGGTGGAAGCATGAAGTGCTCCAAAATCTCCTGATAGCTAGCTGCATTGACCCTGCCCTTGATAAAACACAGTGGACCAACACCAGCAGCTGACATGGCACCCCAGACCATCACTGACTGTGGGTACTTGACACTGGACTTCAGGCATTTTGGCATTTCCTTCTCCCCAGTCTTCCTCCAGACTCTGGCACCTTGATTTCCGAATGACATGCAAAATTTGCTTTCATCCGAAAAAAGTGCTTTGGACCACTGAGCAACAGTCCAGTGCTGCTTCTCTGAAGCCCAGGTCAGGCGCTTCTGCCGCTGTTTCTGGTTGAAAAGTGGCTTGACCTGGGGAATGCGGCACCTGTAGCCCATTACCTGCACACGCCTGTGCACGGTGGCTCTGGATGTTTCTACTCCAGACTCAGTCCACTGCTTCCGCAGGTCCCCCAAGGTCTGGAATCGGCCCTTCTCCACAATCTTCCTCAGGGTCCGGTCACCCCTTCTTTCTGTGTCTTACCCTCTTGCTTGAGGGTGTCAATGATGGCCTTCTGGACAGCAGTCAGGTCGGCAGTCTTACCCATGATTGCGGTTTTGAGTAATGAACCAGGCTGGGAGTTTTTAAAAGCCTCAGGAATCTTTTGCAGGTGTTTAGAGTTAATTCGTTGATTCAGATGATTAGGTTAATAGCTCGTTTAGAGAACCTTTTCATGATATGCTAATTTTTTGAGATAGGAATTTTGGGTTTTCATGAGCTGTATGCCAAAATCATCAGTATTAAAACAATAAAAGACCTGAAATATTTCAGTTGGTGTGCAATGAATCTAAAATATATGAAAGTTTAATTTTTATCATTACATTATGGAAAAGAATTAACTTTATCACAATATGCTAATTTTTTTAGAAGGACCTGTACATGCACTAAAACTATTACACAGTGAAAGTGTCCTCTGTGCACAGCAAAATCACTTAACATGATGCGACACGGATGTTAGCAACACAGTGCTAATTTTAACAGTACGGTTACTGAACGAGAATCAACTCCTCTGCCCTGAGTGAGTGAGTGAGTGAATGACACAGCGCCACTCTCAGCACAGTACGTGAACGAGAATCACGTCCTCAGCGACAGTTCTCTGTGTGCAGGTTCGCGAATCATGAACGAATCAGAGCGCGAACGTGAACCACGTCCTCACAGTTCTCTGAGTGAGTCGCGGCAGTTCCACTCCCGGCCAGCATGCTCGCGGCTGAGCTCAACTGAACTGAGAAAGGAACGAATCAGTTCCTGAAGTGATTACGTTCACTTAGTTCACTTAAAAGATTTGTTCGTTCGAACGACACGTTCGTGACCGACACAACACTACTGTACAGCGGAGTAGTAATTTATGGACTGGAGATTGGGAGACAAAGAAGCCAAATTGGAGAAAGAAAACAACACTATCAGCAGTGAAAATGATGAAGAAAAGACTGTTAGAGGATGAGTGCCCGTGGCCGTACCTGGAGGAATTTTTCATGTAGAGAGGGAGAAAAGGAGACAACGTCCAGATGCAGTGCAAACTTTGTTTGACCTCTACGGCATGGGCAGATCTACCGGGGTGGCATGGGGTGGTAAATGCCACGCGAATCTCTAATGTCCGACTGCAGTGAATGCAGCACGAGATAACGCGAGAGCGGCAAAAGACGGCTTTGTTTGGAAAACTGAGTGGCGCGAAGCGAGGGAGCCAGGAGTCGCGACCGGAAAGGAGATACGGGAGGAAAGAGGTCAAGACTGATTTGCACAGTGCTAGTATAGTCGCGAAGCTGATTTTGAGGTGATAAAAATCAGGTTGAAGAACGTTATTTCGCTAACTATACATCATGAACTAACGTCAGACCTAGCTAACATTACATGTAACGTTATAATACATGTAATGTTTGCTAGGTCTGACGTTACTTCTGTGTAAAGTAGGCTACAAAAGCTAATATTGAGTCAACGTCTGTCAAGGAAAACATTGTAAAGTTACTTTGAATCTTACAGAAATGAAGAGGAAAGGTAGCATTAGTAGTTTTTCTCACCAAAGAAAAAGGCGACAAAAGAAAATCAACAACTGAGAAAGGTAGACGGTGGAGATGAAGTGGAAGGAGAGAGAGAAGACGAAAACGAAGTGGAAGGAGAGAGAAAAGAGGTGGAGGGAGAGAGAGAACAGGAAGACAAGGTGGAAGGGGGGAGAGAAGGGCAACAGAAACCTGACAGAGATATAATACAAGGCCAAGGCGACCAGGGACAGGAGGAGGTGGGAGAACACCACAGCGGTGAAGATATGGAGGAGGGAGGAAGCGACAGACTAGATAACGTGCAGGGCTCAGACAGTGAAAGGGAAAGGAGAGTGCCTGAGCCATCACCAATGATCTCCAGTCGAGCTGGTCCACATGGTATGGAAATTATTGCTGCATAGTATACTAAGTTACATATGAATAAGAACAACAAATGATGAGACATTTTGCTATAAGGTGCATTTGAGAGACATTGCTTATACTTCTTCAAATAGATATAAATATTCATGTTTACTTAAATATGAATAATTGGGGAAACTTGAAAGTGTGACGAGATTGGGACAGAATTTTAATATTTTGTGTACAATGTATTTTAGATCTATTGCTGAGGTTAAATTCCAAAATTAACCAAGTGAACCTAAAAATACTCACCCAGGCTAAAATGTTAGTGTGTGTGTTAACACAGTCTGATGGTTATAACTATAATTATTTCAGATGTAATGCAGTTTGAATCTTTCCTCCCCTCCATCTTCTAGACATATCCAAGTCCAGGTGTGAGGTGCCAGTGCAGCCAAAGAGAGAGTTTCCCTAAGACCCTTCAGGGAGGAGCCAGGAGAAGCTTCCATAGCGACTGGTACAAATCTCATCCCTGGTTAGAGTACTCACAATCGAAAGATGCAGCTTTCTGTTTTGCTTGAAGACATTTTTCCCTCCCTGATGCTCCAAGGACTGTTTTCACCTCATTGGAGGGTTATTGTAACTGGAAAAAAGCTACAATGAAAGACAGTGGTTTCTGTTCTCATGCCAGATCTGATGGCCATGTAAATGCAATGTTTGCAAGGACAGAGAACAAGAAAATCATGGATAAAAATACCTCAATGTTTGGAGCAATGGATGAGCAAAAAAAGAAGTAGGTGGCTTAAAATCAGTACTACATTAAATCATTAGCTGTTCTAACAGCCACATAAACATAGCACAGCGGGGTCACAGGGAGTCTCGACTCAGAAAAAAAGGGTGTTTTTCTGTCCATGTTAGACTTGCTGGGTAACCATAACCCCATCATTAAAAAAAGACTTGAGCAACAAGCTAAAAATGCAAAATACACCAGCAAAACAATACAGAATGAAATACTTGAATGCTTGGCTGCAATGGTCAAAGAGGAAATCATCCAGGAGGTTAAAACGAGCAAGCAGTTTTCAGTTATCGTTGATGAAACTAAAGATGTTCAGAAAAAAGAGCAAATGTCATTTGTTCTGAGATATTTTTACAACGGCGTGGTTCATGAGAGCTTTCTGGAGTTTGAGGTGGCAGAACACCTGGATGCTGCCACCTTAAGTGACAAGATTATATGCTTCCTTGAGAAGCATGGACTGGAGTACAAGAAAAACCTCGTAGGCCAGGGCTATGATGGCGCGGCAGTGATGCGTGATGATGAAAATAAGAATAAGAAAATATAAATATAAGGTGTTTTTTTTGTTTTTTTTTCGCTGGGGAATCGCGAGAGTTGGCTGTGTGCTTTGTGTGTTTGCATTGGAGTGAATGGAGCAGTTGAGAGCTACAAAACGTGAATCCTACTGATAAAGTAGACACATTGTGATAAAGAAGACAAGTGTGGCTACAACTTTGGAAAATATCACAGTTGTAAAGTAAAATGTGTGGCTGGGAGCGTCATGTAAAGAGAAAATTTCATTCACCGTCATTAAAGGGTCAGCGTTCAAAAAGTACACATCGTAGGAAAACAGTTCACACAAACAGAAAACACCTCAAATACACAGGATTTGTGCCTACATTTTAAAGTTTGAATGGTGTTTCTAGGTGAATGTATGCCAGAGCAGGTGATGTTTGACAAAGATTTGCCACTTTTTTGACCTCGTCCCATTCATTCGCAAACTCTTTTGTGTTATGCTGTTATTCTTAGTTATTCTGACAGATTTTTTTGCATTATTTCATAAATGTATGCCAGAATAGGTGTGAGGTTGGTCTTAAATTTCATTGGACATGGTCTTAAAAAGGTCTTTAAAAAATCTTAAATTTGAGTGGAAAAATCCTGGATCAATATAGTGACATCCTGTGGGATTTTGGATGTTGTAATGATAGGATTTGTTTTTGTCCATACTGCTCAGCCCTACAACAAACCTTTTCAGAACAGCATTGGAACATGAACACCAATGAGAACCGAAATGCAAGTTTGTTGACCTCAGCAGTTCTCTCATTTCATTAATATAATTTAAAGTCATCATAGTGGGAGAGGTTAATACAACACATCACAAAAGAGCACAACACTAATAAGATATACACGGACATAGGACATTAAAGGACATTTTTGTAGTTTATAATGTGCCTCAAGTAAATAAATAAAAAAATAAATAAAAGAAAAATAACAGTGAGGACACAATAATTGGGGCAGCAGTAACTCAGGAGGCACAGTGGCCGTTTGGGGAAACAAAATTCAATCTCAAACATTTCCTGGGTTCACGTCTAACTGTTCTTGAACAAGAACCCCAACTGCTCCTGATGAGGGTGGCTGCCTCCACCATAGGAATGTGGGTGTGTCAGTTGTTAAATAAAATATCAAAATGCAGACCATTTGTCAATGGTAACACCAGTACTTACAGACAACAGCTAATGTCCATTTTTCCACACAGGGATAACAATGAGTCCCTAATGTGAACGTCTCTCTAATAACCAAGAAAAAGTTAAACATATACAATACGTAGAAATATATTTTCAATTGAATCCAATAGGTATACTTACAGGTAAACTTGGGAGCGGGTCGCATGCAGTTGGCTGTCGCCATGTTGGTACAGCATACAAATCAACCACAAAAATGCATTTCCCCTGAGGAAAATATTGCAAATGTGAACCTTGGCATGCAAACAGTGTTTAAATGAGATGCAACCATATTCTGAAATCAGACGTTATACCTTTGAGCGGTTTGTTCGATGAGCTCAAAACAAGCGTTTCCTATCTGCAAAAAAAAAACCAACAAAAAAACACCCAAACTTTAAGAGAATTATGGTTTGAAAAAAGGAGAATAAAAAAGCCAAAATAATTTGCCAATTTCAGAACCTGCCACCCACCTTTGTGTGTGTAAGCACAAAGCCCTTGTTGAGGGGCTCCAACTGGTGAGGGCTGATGCTGAGCAGATTTTTCAGATGTAGGACTCCTGGGGCTTTAGAAAAACCATAGGATTCAGTACAATCATTACATTTCAGATAACTGTAAAATAAAAACAATCCTTGATTTCAGACTTACCCAATACTGCTTGTCCAACTTCATTAAGAACAATGTCGTGCAGAGTATGTGTCACACAGCGGTGAGGTTTGTCTTGTCTTGGGTGTTTTGTCTCGTGTACTTCCTGTTTTATTTTGAAATTCTGACTCTCCTTTCGTTTCAGGTCACTTGCCCTTCCTCATGTGTCTCCAGTCTGACGTCATCCCTGATCCTTGATTGTTTCCACCTGTTCCCCATTACCCTTCTGTGTATTTAAGTCCGTGTCTCCCCTTGTCCTGTGCCAAAGTGTTTCGTCTGTTGTTTACCTAAGCCCTTCGTCACAGCCTCCTCTCACTAAGTATCGCAGCCTTGTCTTGTTGTTGAAATTCATTGGTTTTTGTTTCTGTCATTTTTGTGCCTCGAGTAGAGTGACTTTTTGTTTGTAACCCTTTTGATAGTGTAGCTTAGCTCACAGTTTTCAGTTCAGCCTTTTGCTTTCCTCCATTTTGGAGCGATTTTTGTTTTCTCTAGTAAGTTAGATTATTCAGTGTTTTATAGCCGTGTTTCCTCCTTGTGAGAGTTTTCAGTTGTAATTTATTTTAGAATAAGATTAGTCAAATTTAGTTTGTTTCTCCGGTCCCCGTTGAGTTCCCACCGTTGGTGTGGTTTTGTTTTCTTGTTTCTTTTGTTTTCTTCTTTGCCTTGTAGGCAGTCAGGTTCAGGTTTCATAGCCTATTTGGTTATCACTCTGTCTTGTTGCCTAAAGTTTCAGAATAAAAGCCTGTTGAATTTTGATTCTGCCCTGCATCTGAGTCCTCCTTTTAGTCCAGGGGCCTGTTCTGCGAAGGGGGCTCAACATAGCCAGGCTTTGTGCTCATGATGCATCTCAACAAAGCCCCAAGTCCCCAAACAGAGTTAAACGGTTCTGCGACGGCGGTTATCAACTTAATTTGTTAAGTCCGGCTCTCTGCTTTGTGCTCTGCGTGCGTTCACATAAAAGGGGGCGTTTGACGTCATTTTATTCTACTTCCGTGCGAAAATGGATCGATCCACATATTTTACTCAAGATGAGCAGATTCTTATTATGCAAAGCTGTGAAGAATTCAAAGAAACCATCACGGCAAAAAGTAACACTGTCGCCACCAGTAGAGTGAGGGAGGGCTGCTGGCAGGAAACGGCTGACTGTGTAAATGCGCATGTTAACAATGATTAATATTATGATCAATATTATATTAAGCCCTTAGTGTTTTAATTTCTGAAAGCTAATAAATAAAAATGAAATGAATAAACTGAAGCAGCAACTATCTTTCATTTTTGAATGTCTACATTGTTTTCACATTTACTGATCTCAGTTATAGAATGCGCATGTGTGTTTTATTGAAAGCGAGGCTGAGTGTGCGCAGGCTATAAATGTTCAGTGTTTTTTTTTTTTGTATTACTGTGTTGGGATGAACAAGCAGATGTAGCTTCTGTCCCTGTACAATGACATTAAAGACCTTTTTGACAGTGAAAATAGCTCAAGACTGTAAGATTTGTGTGTGGGCGTACACTGCCCTACAACGGGTGAAACGTTGATCAGTTTATTCATGGTCACATCAAAGAAATAAACTTTACTCATTATCTGTGACAAATACTCGGTTGGCCTAATATTTCATATTGCATTTTATTAAGACGTGGAAGCAGCAGTCGGACATGGCAGCAAGTGTGGATAATATACAGTATCCCATTTTATTTTAATATCACTATCTTCAGATTGCAGATTCTCAGAAAGAGAAAGAACCACTTTGCGGATGGCGCAACTCGCAGTGTTCTTGCTCAGATTTTCTGCATCACCAGCTGAATGTACGTAGTTTGCCCGACAGTGAGCACACAGCTTCTTCAGTAGCATCCTGACACTCGGCTCAATAAGTGAGCAAATGTACCGTATTCCCTCGGCTGAAAATCTATATCGCTCTGTTGTGGAAATTCTCCTTTGTGAGGTAGAGAGTTGCTAAGTCTCCGAAGAACTTCAGACTTCAGCGTAATGAAACAGATCTCGTTTATTCATGCAGCGTGGAGAAGAAGGCGAGAGCGCTCTTCTGACATACTCTAAATTGATATCTGTTTAAGTACAGTCAGTGTGAGGAGGTTACCTCCGGTTACAACAGTCATAAAAACATTCTCTTTACATCACAATGACTCCTTGATGTTTGGGTGTATCCTGTCCTCTCAGGACAGTGACCCTTTGATGCAAAACAGATAAACAGCAAATGTCATTTTATCTAAAACTTGTGTATCTTCCCATGTGGGGGAGGTATCGCCACCTGTGTCTTCTTTTGGCACCTCAAAACAATGGGACATTCTCCTTCTGTCTTTACAGCAGGCTGGATCACAAACAGGAAGGCTATGTAATTTTCTTACAGCTCAGAGACATTCATCAGGAAATTCCACTACTCCATTCTGTGATCATAAACTATCTGTGATGAAAGAGACTCAATGTGAAATTGCATCTGGAATTTTACAGGGGGGCACAGCGCATGTCGTAGTGCTGCCAGAATTATTCTTGCTCCCAGGTCCACCGGGTTCTCAATGAATGATGACGCCATTCCCGATGGAGTTACACAGTGAACCAGCAGCGCTTTTAAGCTGAAACTCTGAACAGAACCTGGTCGGGACCAGGTTATGAGCTACGCATAAGTTACCATGGTGATCTAGCCGGGTTAAAAGAGAGCCACCTTCATGGTACAGGGAAGCCTGGCTTTAGACTCAACATACCTCGCTAACCCACTAAACTGGCTTCGCAAAACACCCCTCAGGCCTGACAGTATGTGATTCATGTCCTCTCTTGAGCTGCTTTTTCAGACGTTTTTCATTTGTGTTGCTGTTTCGATGATGCACCGGGTTTCTCATCACAAAAATGAGGGTTGACGGGGACCATGTTAAGAAAATAGTTGTTTTCTGCAGAGATGAAAACAGCTGCCCGGCCACTCGACTATTCTAAGAACCCTGCAGTTCTGGGAAAAGGTTTATCCTTCTTAACACCTCCCTTGGATCACTGGTGTTGGCCTTGTGGAATTTACCATACAGGGCATAATGGTCTGAAGAACCAGTGCAAGGATGCCCATCTTTGTCAGGATTTTGTAGCTTTTCAGTCAACCATGGAAGAGGAATGTCAAGCTTTCCCAGCTGAGCTGCTGTGACATGTCTTGGGTTGGTGCAGCCAGTCTTCCTTCATGTGGCTTAAAAGATAGTGTGGTTGGGACATGCAGGTTAGCTTGAGTGGCCAAACCGCGAGAAAAATTGTAAACAGAAACATTTGGGAGGTGTTTCCAGGACAAAAGAAGATCAGTGAAATCTCTTGGAGACTCTGCCCTCAGGTTAAACTTTAAGCTGTATACGACACCATGAGAGCACAGATTCACTGACCAGTCACCTTTAAAGGAAAGTTGAAAAGCTGTAAATAAATACACATGAAATTGTTCAAATAACAAATCAAATTGTTTTTATGACCTATGCGTGACTCTTACCAGAAGCTCCCCAGATTTTCTGGAAGATCTTGTCGTATGTGTGTCTGTTTTTCATTTCATCCCTGAGTCGGGTGATGAGGTCCATGCGGGATCCCTTGTCGTCTAGATTGCAGGCTTTGCACAGCTTTCTTACTGTTGAAACTTTTTTAAATACGGAAAATGAGAAATCAAGTAAAATATATACAAACAATCAATAACTGTGCCTTTTGCTTCATGAGTTCATCAGTGAGGCGATCCTCTGAGACCATGCTGAGCTCTGCTTCAGTGGAGGATGTTGAATGGGAAACCTTCTCAAATTCGGTGTTCAACACAGTGTCAGTTCTTCATGTATTTTCCCCAATCCACGGGGCCCAGTGTTCAAAACTTGGATGGACAGCAAAGATGTTTTTTGCACGGCCTGGGAAATAAATACACCAAGTGATTTTTTTTTGTGTGGTAAAGTGCACTGATCCATTAAATAAAGGTAATAAATATAGAGAAATTTGAGAGGATGTAAATACTCGGGGAAAAAAGGCAAGAGCAATCATTTCCAACTGTAGAGTTCTAGAACCCTTCGATGTCCACTTCCCCAGTTAAGTTCTCAGGGACCTCTCTTATGTCACTCACTGAAAGACAAAAAACCCCTGTAATTTACAGTCTCTTCATTATTAAAACACAAACAATATTGCGACTTACCAGGCAGGTTGAAAACTCCTTTCTTGTGTAGGTCCATCACAACAACAGGAGGATGGTACCAGGCAAGCACATGAATATGAGTAGTCATGGCTTGTCAACGCCTCAAAGTGGAGGTAGGCATGGAGGACAGCATCTCTTCACAGAAATGTTACTTTCCTAAGTTTCTCGAGCGTGTCCACCACCTTTGAAACTGAAACGTTGTTCTTTAAAAAACAAACAAATAAAATACAGTTGTGCTTATTTTGGAGCATCCAAACTGTTCCACAAAGGGCCCTGTGGCTGCAGGTCTTTGTTTCAACCAAGCAGCAGCGCACCTCACCTGACTCATTAAATCAACTGATCTCAGTTTTCAGAGAGTTGGTCAAACTGTGTGCCCTTGACTGGTTGGAACAAAAACCTGTCACATGGCCCTTTTAGAGAAATAAACAAGCTCCAAGAAACTAAGATTTCCTTGTCATGAAAGTTTCATTGTCAGGTTTTGATGAGACTGGACCCACAGAGACACAGAAATGCAGGTGTGGTGGAACAAAAGATATTTATCAACTTAAAGAACAAAAACTCAAGAAGCACTGGGGTAAAACACAGGGCATGGAACACAAGGTAGAAAACGCAGATGATCAAACAAAGACAAAAGGAGATGCTGAGGCTTAATACACGAGGCAAGACACAGGTGGTGCAATCAAGACAGGTGAAACACACTAGCTGTGTCTCAATTCAGGGTCTGCACACTTCGAGTGCGCATTTGAAGTGCGATTACGTCATTATACCGCGGCGAAGGGTGTCCCAATTCAAAGTGTTCTCATAACGCACCCCACAAATGTGCACTCCTTTTACCTGTTTTTCGAGTGTGCACCGCTACCACACTTCGTGGTCTCACATGTCCCAAGATTCATCGCGCGCCCAAAGAGAAGAAATAAATAAATAAATAATGGCGACCTCAAGTGACGCAGATCTCGCATTTAAATGTAAGTATTGGGTTTATACTCGGTTTTCACTCATTTGAACATCCAACCCCAGATATGTTAAACTTCAAGGGACATTAAAACTTCAACATGTCAGTTTAAATACTAATAATAATATTGGTAATGCTTAGCTTGATGCCTTTGGAAGTACAGGCTTAAAAGCCTTCACTTTCAAACATTAGACGTTCAGACTTATATCTTATTAGTGGGCTGTGCTCGCCAGCCCACTATGGACACCTCTATAGCAAAGCTAATATGTGCGAAGCACAGCCCACTATTGATATTCACTGCGCGTCTTCTTATTAGTGGGCTGTGCTTATATTATTAATATAAACTGCGAAAACTTTCCCATAAGGAATGAATGGGACGAGGTCAAAAACGTCGCACATCGGCAACGTTTTTCAAACATCTCCTGCTCTGGCATACGTTTACCTAGAAACACCATTCAAACTTTAAAATGTAGGCACAAGTCTTGTCTATTTGAGTTGTATTT
>CAEMYA010000041.1:7088-19865 GCA_903131615.1 Diplodus sargus
AATTGGAATATGTTGGAACAAATAAAGAAATTTAGGTAGAATCACCATCTTTACCAGGTTAACTCTGCCAGTTAGGGAGAGTGGGAGAGAGGACCAGCGAGACATATCAATCTTACACTTATCCATAAGAGGGCGGAAATTTTTGTTAAAGAGTTCTTCAAAAGAAGCAGTGATGAATATGCCTAGATATCGAAGCCCCTCTGAGACGACTCTGAATGGGAAAGAGGACAATGGCATCCTCCTGGACAGGCGGTTGATAGGGAGAAGTTCACTTTTAGTGTCATTCAATTTATAACCAGAGTATCTGCCGAACTGGCTTAAAATGTCTGTGATAACGGGAATAGACGAGACCGGGTTTGACACATATAAAAGCAAATCGTCCGCATACAGAGACAGCTTATGGGTGATACCGTTCCTGGTGATGCCTTCGACTCTTCCCTCCCCCCGGAGCCAGATGGCCAGCGGCTCGACAGCCAGAGCAAACAGGAGGGGGGAAAGGGGACATCCCTGTCTGGTGCCCCGGCGAAGGGCGAAGGAGGGGGATCTCACACTATTTGTTACTATATGGGCAGTTGGGGAGTCATAAAGCAGTCTAATCCATGTAATAAAGTCAGAACTAAAACCAAATTTCGAAAGCACATAGTACAGATATTCCCACTCAACCCTGTCGAACGCTTTCTCAGCGTCTAGCGAAATTACCACCTCAGGTACGTCAGGGTTGGGGGAACCAATAATGTTGAGGAGTCGTCTGGTATTAAATGACGAACTCCTTCCAGCCATGAACCCAGTCTGGTCCGTGGAAATCAGGGCAGGCAGGGCCTGCTGCAAGCGGGTGGCAAGGACCTTGGCGAGGATCTTTTGGTCGACGTTTAGAAGTGAAATGGGCCTATAGTTGCTGCATGGGGATCCTTATCTTTTTTTAATAAAAGGGAGATATTGGCTTCCGATAGGGTCGGGGGCAGTCTGCCACTTGTAAAGGATTCATTATAGGCATTAACCAAATGCGGGGTTATTAGGTTCGAAAAAGATTTATAAAATTCTACGACAAATCTGTCTGGACCGGGGGATTTTCCGTTTTGGAGTTGTCCAACCGCCTCCCGCACCTCCGCCAGTGTGATCGGCGCGCCTAGTTTGGCGGTCAGATTACTGTCGAGTTTGGGATATGTCAGCATCTCCATGGGGTTATAGCTCTTCCAAATTTCAGGTGAATACTCTGAAGTGTACAGGTCAGAAAACGCATCGTTTACCAATTTGGGGTCGGTGGTCACAGCCTTCAATCTTATCCTGGGGATCAATCTTGAAATGGCTGCAGTTCTAGCCTGATGGGCAAGAAGTTTACCCGCCTTATCTCCCAATTCAAAATAGCGTTGCCTTGTTTTTAGCAATTTTACTTCCACCTTGGATGTTGACAACCGGTCAAACTCGGCCTGAAGTTTAAGGCGTTGGTCATAAAGAGGGGGAGTGGGGGCAGCGGCATACTTTAAGTCAATTTCCCGTTGATCGGAGAGCCAGACCATCCTTTCCATGTCCATCTTTTTCTGTCGGGAGGCAAACGAGATCGCCTGTCCCCTAAGATATGCTTTACACGCCTCCCATAGAACACCTCTTGCGATGGCAGGGGTGTCATTTATCTGAAAAAAGTTGGCTATTTCCTCCTGGAAGAACTTTTTAAAATTTGGATTGTTCAGTAAAAAGTGAGAAAATTTCCATTGTGTGTGTGGCGGGTTATGGTTTGGAAAATTTATGACAACCGATGTAGGGGCATGGTCTGAGATCACTATAGAGTGATACTCACTTGAGCTGACCCAATGCAATAGCCTATTATCAACGAGGAAGAAATCAATCCTTGAATATGTACGATGAACGTGGGAAAAAAACGAGAAGGCTTTGGAGGATGGATTGAGAGACCTCCAGGGATCACTTAGGCCAAGTTGGTTTAGAAAGGATTTCAATGTGGCAGCAGAGTTGGACAAGGTCAGGGGTCTAGCGGAGGACCTGTCCAGAACAGGATCCTGAATAAGGTTAAAATCGCCACCTATAATCGGGTAGTGACCATCTATATCAGGAAAGGAGGAGAAAAGAAGAAAAAAAAAAAAGAAAAAAAAAAGGAAACACACATAACAGAAAACCCTATTAACACATTCAAATCCCTGCATAGCTTCCAGCTTTTTTATACTCACCAATCCCCATAACTTCAGGTGCCTCTCCTGTTGTGAGGTCCAGAATCAAACTACACACATATGAGCTTAAACATTGCATTATAACAGTCACTATGAACACACTCCCCCTAGAAATTTCTTTTTTCCCCCTCTCTCTATAATAAGGAACAGTGCAATCTTAAAAAGATTGCGTAAAGAGACTGCTTCTCCATACAAATAAAAGGAAGAAGCAATTTTCATCACTTTCGCTGTGGTAAAGCAGGCATCTTATACTAAGCGTTTAACTGACATTAACATTACCCCTGATGAAGATTAAGAACATGATCCGGGGTCAGAGTTCCGGGTTCAGGGGTCAGACGGGACATGTGACCTAGTGAAGCAAAACAAACAGATTCCATACACAACATCGGCTCAGCAAGTCCATGCGGAGTTTCACAAAAACAGAAAGAGTCCCAGTGTTCATGAAGCATTCTATGACAGTGATAAAAGTCACAGACAGTGCGTGTTAAATGTTATCGTGTCGAGACCCTCTCACCGGCCGGGCGAGTCGTCCTGGAGTCCGTGCCGACAATGGCGCTAGCATTAGCCGCTAATAGGTGAGCCCATGCATCGATTGCCGAGTCGGGGCACTGAAGTAATATCATTGGGCGAGCAAAGGCTCCACGAAGGCAGCAGCTTCTTCAACTGAGGAAAAACGTTTCTTGTTGCCATCTTTCTTGGTGATTTGTAGCTTTGCTGGATAGAGTAGAGCTGGCCGGAGCCCCAGGTTGTACAGCTTAGCCATGACGTCGCGGTAGGCCGCACGCTGCTCCAAGATGTCAGGACAATAATCCTCGTAGATGCGGACTGGCGAATCACGGTATTTCAGGTCGTTCCTCCGTTTGCGAGCTTCCCGGACTATCAGCTCTTTGGTCTGGTGGCGGTGAAAGCACACGACCACAGGCCTGGGCCTGTCTCCCTGTCGCAGCTTCGCAGCTAGGGAGCGGTGGGCCCGGTCAAGTTCCGGCGGAGTTTGCAGCACTTGGTCCCCGAATATTTCCATCAGGGCTTCGAAGGAAAAAGGTTGTGGGTCGTGGGCCTTCTATGGACTCCGGCAGGCCGATAATCCTAACGTTGTTTCGTCGGCTTCGTCCCTCCAGATCGATGGTCTTGGTTTTGAGCTTAGCACAAGCTTCAGACAGAGTGGAGCATGATGCTTCGAGGGCCTGGATGCGCCCTTCAGTTGAATTAGCGTTAGTCTCCAAACTCGCAATTCGTTCACCAAAGTCAATCACTGTGGCCTGTACTGTGTCCAGCTTAGCTTCCAGAGAGGCAAAGGCCGACTTAAGCTCAGCAGCCAGCGCCGCCGATATGGACTGGCGGTGCTCCTCCAGCAAGCTAGTCAGAGCAGGCATGCTAATCTGGCCCGCCGTGGCAGGCGAGTCCTCTCTTTTAGTATCTTTTTCCTTAACCAGCCTGGTTCCGGAGGCCATTAAGCTTATAAAGCATATAACTCACTGTTACTGAAGAGTTGGATCGGGTTTGGGTTGTAAAAAGTTATGTGATATCAGGTCAGCGCAGGAGTGCACGATACACGCGTCTACTCCATTCCTCTCTCCACCGGAAGTCCCTGGACTGACTTTTAATACAATTGCACTGACCTTCTTTTAAATATTTCATATTCAGGCCTTTTTAAAATAATTACATGTATATTTACCTTACTGATTTTAAAGGGATAGTTCAACATTTCAACAGTCCAAGCAGCTTGCCAATGTCACAAAAGACAGAGGGCTCTATCTTGCACTCGGGGCAATTGACTTTGTACACTGACCCTTGTGTAATTCCTATTTTGCACTCGGCGCACATTGGAGTTTTCCCTCCACAGACGCGCGTCCTTAAATTAGGGAATGACTTTGCGCTCCTGGGGGCGGTTCAGCGAAAAGAGGAGGCGTGTTCCGGCGCAAACGTTCTGGTGCTATTTTGCCATTTCAGAGAACACTTGCGCAACAGACCAGGAAAAACCTAGTCTAAAGTCAGTGGCGCTTATTCAGATGCTATTTTAAGGGCGCATGCTTGGCCATAATGTAGCGTATGTTCAACGTGCATACACTTTGCTTCTCTCATCTACAAGGAAGCAATTCCTGTTTTTGCAAACCATACAAAAAAAAGTTGAAAAGATTTAAACAGAAGAACTAATTCTTTTTCCCTCTGATATGCGATGCGACCGCCTTAGCCGTGAGGGTCCGGGAGTGGCAATGCACGATGTGCTCCTAGTGGAGCAGGTGGACGGAGATGGAGTTGAGGGAGGAGGAGGAAGGTGCACAACAGGAGCAGGTGGTGCATTTGGAGACTTGAGGCGATGCGCCTGAGAGGCAGCAGCAACATCGCCGCCCGGTCAAGACGGGCATTAATACCTTGCCGCATCCCGGGCAGTGCGGTCCGGTCTGACAATGCTGCCACGGCGTGTAGTGGGTCCGGATCCTCTGCACCTTGGTGTTTGCGCTGCTCCGTCATCAGCTGGCCGTTGCGCACTGCTCGGCCCGTGCGCACTGCTCCCGAGGTGCGATGTCCTGGGGATGCCAGGCTTAGAAAAAATTATGGCAATTTCCTCCCACGCCCGTTTAACCAAAGCGACTTTGGATGGATTTCTCCCATCCCCATACAATGCCACTTCTCGGTCTTTTACAGCCCCAACGAGAACGTTGGTCTCCTCGGCTATGAAGCGCTCCTGGTGTGCGCCTGGCAAATGCGCCATTATAATAGCAATCCGCCATGGAACAAGCGCGCCTGCTCTTAAAGGGAATGTGAGATGACGCTCTGATTGGTTTATTACACGTTACGCCCAAACCACACCTGTGACTATGGATGCGGAGAACTGTGAAATAACGTTCAAATAGTCGGATATTATTTCCTTGTGGTTTGCGTAAAAAGGTTGGAGATGGAGACGGAAAGTGTTATTTTGTGCGTGTGATCTTTGCGTAATGGATGTGGACAGCTTAAATAGTCAGAGATGATTTCCTTGTGGTGTGCGTAAAAGGATTTCGGAGCTAATAGAATCGCGAGTGACATAAACGTAGATGGTGTAGTGACCCAGGTTCATGCAAGCTGATCGAATCTATTGCATTGTTACAGTGTTATTGTGAAGTTTATTTAATAGCGCATATTCATTTGCTAACTGATGATGTCTCTGTGTTACAGACCCTGGCTGTGTGCACTGAAGTGTATGTGACAATAAAGTAGTGAATCTCAATCTATTTATTTATTTTTAAAATGTATTTTAAATAGGCCTATAGGCTCATTGGTTTTTTGTCCAAACATTTTTTTTCTTCCACAGCACCCCCTGTTCAAAATCACTTCCAGCGGCCCTGGGCGGAGCCGAGTACCGAGCGGCGCAGCTATGCTACGGAGGCTAATGAAACTTCTTGGTTTCCTTCATCAAACTCAGCAAATACACAACCAAAAAACTCCAAAACACTGTGGTGGACAAGTTGTGACCTGCACATTCACCACACTATGAGATAATAACTGAACGTTACGAGACGTGAAGCAAATACTTGGAACTACTTTCCTCTGTAAACCACTGGTCGGAGTGACACAGTGTGCGCACCTCAGGCAGTGCCGTAGTTACCTGGGCTCGACTGGATTATCATCACGGGACGTATTAGAAAGTTTGTTGTGTTTGTAGTGTTGTGCATTATCCAATGATGGTTTACACATGTATTGTAAAAACATTGCGGTAACAAGCCGAAAAAATGGAGCAGTGTGAAGTTTCACCACATACCAACCACAGATGGCTATCAGTGCTGGAAATCGATCCCAACACTCCTGTAAGAAGTGGTCGGGACAATGTTTGTGTGCTCTGGCCACTTTTTACCAGAGGACTACGGGAAGCCACGCAGAGGAATGCCTGGAGTGTACTTGAGCAATACTGTCATACCATCGGTCAACATTACAGAGAAAGCAGACGTGGTAAGTGACTACTGCGTATTTCACTCACCAATCTCTCTGCTGTAGCTTTATGTTGAGTAACATTAGCCTAGCCTACAACTGCCTAGCAGGGTGGGTTACACTCCGCCTTTCCGACACCCCGCTGTTCCGAACATAGACTTTATTTCATTGTAATAGCGGGGTTTCCCTTTTTTTCTAAGTCCCCGCTATTCCGAGAAAACTATTGGGGAAACCCCTCCATTCCGAAACCCCCCCCACTCCGAACGGACAATCAGAAAGGATCCTTTATCCTTTTTTCCTTTGTGGGTTCAAACGGATCATGTGGCTGATTAACCGCAAAACAAGCCTACTTCATATTAATGACATAACGCTCATTAGGCTTCAGCTTGATGAAATGATGTGCGGTCAATATGACCGCCTATGGCTGAAATAGGTAAAACAAATCAAATTTTCTTTTCCTTTTGTGTAATTTATATCAAAAACTATTCTCAATTAAAATACAGACACTTTTAGAAAAATGGTTAGAAGTCTTGAATGTTTGCATTTTGTTATTTACATTACAGATTGATAACCTAATTGTGATAATTTTCAAAGTTGTTATTATTATTTTTTTATTATTGTTGTTATTATTATTATTATTATTATTATTATTATTTCACATAAACACACACACACAGCAAGTATAATGGTACTGTGCTAGGTATTCTTTTCGTGGTTCTTGGTGCTTGGAGCAATATTGTTGTTGTGGCATTCATGCCAATAAAGCGAATTTGAAATGAATCGAATTAATACACCTTTAGATTCTTGCCTATAGACTGATAAGTGTTGTGTTTACAAATGAGCAATACATCCAAATTTCTTGAGATTTGTATTGTCAATGGGAATTTAAATTTAAATGTCAGGCGATGTTTTCTTCATGGAAATTATTTTTCGGGCAAACAATTATAAGAGAGAGAGGGAGCGCGGATGGGGGATCCGTTGTGTGACAGTCAGAATTGTGCGAGTGCGGCTGGCAGTGGGGATTTCAGCACCACGGATAGCGCGTGTAAAAAGATCAGACAAATGTTTAAATGTGTTTGCTGCAAGCGAAAATATACTGCTTAATAAATGAAGATAGTGACATAGGCCTATTAGCAATAAAAAACAATGAGTTGTGTGAGTGCAGCCGGTGAGCGGACGGCAGTGTTTGATGTAGGAAGTAATGTAAACTTGAAAATCACAGCGGTGTTTAATTCCGGAACAGCTGTGTTTTGGGGGGTGGGTCGGAACAGCAGTGTTTCGGTGTGGGGGGGGTTTCGGAATAGAGGGGTTTCGCAATGGTGGGTTGTCGGAATGGGGGGCCGTCCCCAGCAGGGGTGAATGACACTAAAATGCAAATGTTGTTGTTGTCTTTATGAATAAGTGCTTGCCCAGAGCATATAAGTTAGTGAAGTGACTGGCATTACTTCTCATTTTTGGAAAAGTGAGGAGGGTGGAGTGAGCATGTTCCCCCTTCCTCCTGGCTGTTCAGCAGCCTCAGCCTCTCTTCTCGCTCTCTCTTCTTCCAAAACCTGCAACTATTCTTCTGCTATTCTTCTTAACATGTGGGTCTTGGTTGGTTAAAAAGTCGTCCTCATTGTCCATCACAAAGTCTGCCATGATCACACTTCGCTTCTTCACAAGTTTTGGGAAGAATCTGCAGTAAAGGGTGCGCTGCTATGACTAGAGGGATCATGGCAATGGGCTAATTTTAAAAAATGTTTAACTATCCCTTTAAGAGTTTCATTTGCTCATTAACCCTTTCTTTTCCCTCTCAGCAGTTCCAAACCCTGTCTGTTTATTTTGATTGTTTAAAATAAAACCTTTAATTTACTTCATAACTCACGTCACTGCCTATTCAGTAAAGAGATTGTGTCCCTTTATATTTCCAAACCCTTTTCAGAGGTTCAAATATATCTTGGGGTTGCAAAGTGGCACTGTCTAGACTCTGAATTTTCCCTCCTCAGTGCCCCTCACCACACAGACAAAATCTAAAAACAAAGTCAATTCAAAAACCATCCAGGTCTCAAATAAAGACTCTGTGGAGGGGGTTGTTATGAGCTTACTGACTGGGAAATGTTCTTCCAGACACTGCATGAAAAGTGGGATTTACGTCAGTATGCGGCACTGTAAATTGTCATGGAAGTTCAGGTTTACGACTGTAAACGGCAGGCAACACTGAAAACTGCCGTAAATTGTCCGAAACTGACGTGGGCCTTGCTTGGCAGTTGTCCCCCCATGACCCCCCTCCCCCTAATTCTAGGGGAGGCTTTAACATGTAAGTGAAAATGCTGTGAGCTATACAAATGCAAATCAGCAGGGGGAGTTTTACCTCAGGTGACATTTTTCTAAAAGGTATTAAGAAAATCTCTGGTATAAATAGATCAGACTCAGTATAGCTGAATATAGACTCTTAAGTTTTAGCTTGAATTGATTCATTTAATATAAGTATGCTAGATTAATTACTGTGTATGTCATTAGCAATGGTCAATGTTGTGTAAAAAAGATACACAAACTTATTTGTGTTTTATCACTAACCGACTGTGAACCGTGCTGCAGTCGAGATTATATATCACGAGTGATTTTTCGTGTTTAAAAGTAGTGGTTTCATCCAATACTGAGTGAGGAAATTCAAGCCAGCCCACACATTCTCTGGCCAGGCGTGGTTTCGCTGCTATTCATATGCTAATTAGAGCCGTTCGCACGTCCGCGAGCTCCACAGATGTCATGGTTCGTTTCCGACAATTTTCGGCACAGACGAACGCCACGTTCACAACCTGTAAATTGTCGCTAACTGCCGAAAAATTAGGGAGATTTCCGGGCATTTACGGGGCCGAAAATCCCACTTTTCATGCAGTGAGAGCAGCCAAGCTGACCTGAATTTACTCAATGACTCCATCTGTGCTGACAGTGTCATACCAGCAAAGCAGGTCAGACTCTATCCTTACATAGACATTGAGGTGGCGCCGCGTGAGTGGCAGTCTGTTCAACTTGTTCCACTTCCTCTTTTTATATTTCTTTCTATACTTTTTAACAGTTTTTAATTACTTCTTTTTGGAGTTCTCTCTCCGGGCACTATGGAGACCAGAGTTGCTTTTTTGGCTCTGGTTTTATAACTACTTTCTTTGCTGTTTTCTGCCATATCTGGGGCACCTGTACGAAGCACTATTGTCTACAGTAGGGATCAGCTATTGGCCATCAGTAGTGCTGCAGTGCTGCCACACAAGCAGACCGATGTCCTGCACAAGCTGAAGAAGAGGTGCTATGCAAGAGGAGACACTACAGACCCATTCTCTGGTTTTTCATCATGGGGAATGTAAGATCTGTGTTTGTTCATGATGGATGGTGTCACTCTGGGCATGTCACTATAAAAGAACAAGTCTGCAGTAAGGACATTGAACTTTAAGTGGTTAGCATGAAGCTTTACCACCTCCTGAGGGAGTTTAAACAGGTGATGGTGATCTGCTGGAGTAGTAGCATCTCCACAGCAAATAGGAAGAGACTTATTAAACTTATCATAAAGGCCAGCTCCATCCTGGATGACCTCTTGACCCAGTGCAGGTGGTGGGAGAGAGCAGGGTGATGGATAAGCTGTCATCGCTGCTGATGAAGGAGTCCCACCCCCTGCAGGTCACTATCACAGCACTGGGCGGCTCCTTCAGTGATAGACTGATACACCCTAAGTGTGTGAAGGAGAGGTATCACAGGTCCTTCCCTTCTTGCTGCTGTCAGACTGTACAACCAGCACTGCTCCCAGTAGACTTCACTCTGCACTGTGCAATACAAGCTCTACACATAACCCATTTTCTCATTTTGCAACTGGACAATTTTTAATACCCATATTTATTACTTATTAACAACAATACATTGCCACACTGTTCAACACTGTTCATATTGAACAATATTATGTACATACAAGTCTATTCTATTTCTAACCTTTTTATCATATCATTCATTTTTACTGTTATTATTGATTAATGTAATTTTACTGTCCTCTGGCTGCTGTGACACACAAATTTCCCCATTTGTGAGACAAATAAAGGAATCTTGATTCTGATTACTAACCCTGTGTCACTAGAGAGCTGAAACACTGTCTCAACCTTAAAATGGCATTTAAGCAGGAAGAAAAAAAAGAGTCACACCATAATGGTCAGGGCACAGACACCAGCTGAGATACAGTTCCCTGACCCTGCCTCCTTTGCAGAGTAGCTCAGCACCTTCTATTGACACTGCAGAGGATTGGACCCAAATCAACACCAGCTATGCCACTGCACCAATCAGTGTGGAGGAGCAGATAGTTCATCATCTCTAAGCTACATTGTAGGATAACATGGCCTTGGTGGCCTGTTTGTCAGATGAGCGCTCCCTGTCTACATACAGGCAGTATGTGGACACCATGGCCCTCTGGTTCCAGAGGAGCTCACTGGAACTAAACATCTCTAAAACAAAGGAGCTGTGCTGCGTGGGGCGCCTGACACCCCCACCCTCTCTCTGGGCTACTCAGGCTGGAGGGGCAGGTAGTGGTACAGGTCAATGTCTTTAGGGTCCTGTGCACTGAGGTCTACCATCATCTGTCCTTCAAACAACATGCAGATATGGTCTACAAAAAGGTACACCTACTGGGGCGGGGGAGCGAGGGATTCATCTAATAGTGCACAACTAATGCAATTAGTAGGATAAAGTCAATCACATCGTAAATTCCTTCCACATAAAGCAAATTTCAGTCATAATAAAATTGTGAATAACAGCCCATAATTTCACGTTATTTTTCGGGGTTTGGTTAATAGGGAAATATATTACAAAGCAAGGCAAATTGGTTTAGTCTTAACTCTTGGGTGACTGTGTTAGAAGATGGGAAATGTGTTGATTCACGAGTGTCAAATAAACAAATGGATAAGAAGAGGTCAAAGCCATCAGGTGTAGGGGTGGGAATCCTGAAAAAACATGTGGAAATCAAGTTGAAGATGTGGTCTGATACAAGGTGGGAAAGCAAGGTCAATGTGTGGAGCCCCCGAGATATCAGGCAGCTGCATTGAGAGAGGCACTGATCGAGGTGAGGGACCACACCAAAGACCCTGCATTAAAGATCGAGGCTCAATCACTGTCAGAGGAGTTGGGGTCATACCGCTTCACCATTTGTTCAGTGGTGTGGTATGACCTGTTGTACCAGATACAGCATGTGAGCAAGCAGATGCGGTCTCCTAGCATGTATGTTGATGTTTCTCCTCAAAAAACCGAGAGAGGTCTCCACAATTACAGGGCAACAGGCTTTATGGTCGCACAAATGGCAGCCACAGATGTCTGTGAACAAATGAATGTGGAGGCTGTGTTAAAAGAAAAACAGCTGAGGTCCACAAAGCAGCACTTCTCCTATGAAGCATTTGATGAGCCCTTGACTGACGCTCTGAAAAAACTGGAGATGACATTTTTCAATGCAGTCGTTGATGCTGCAACATCAGCCATTCAGGAAAGATTTTCCACAATGGAAAAGGTGGGAGAGAAGTTTGGAGTGCTGACACATTTCTGTCATTTCTGTTCAAGTCTTGCAGATGAGGAGCTGACAAAACAATATGTTACCCTTGGTACTGGAGGTGAGGTTCGCCCAGGGCGTCATGAAAGCTAGGACCGCAACTAGGTAATAAAGTTACAAAATGTTGCATTAACATTTTGGGAGGGCTTTTTTTTTCTTTCTTACTACCACGTTACATTTCTGTTAATTTCTATTTCTGTGAGTTATCAGACTTGTTACCTCCTCCAGCGAAAGGACTGGCGGCCCTGCCCCCTGGGCATGCCCTATCAGAGCGTTACTTCCTGCTACATTTATATTTTTTACCGTATCGAACGATTTCTTTTGAGTCCCTCAACTTTTGTTAAGTGTCTTCCAGAACAAAGTTCTGTTTTAATTTGTCTTACCAAGTTAAGTATCGTGACCTGACTTAAGGAAAGTGAACTTTAATTTGAAATTCTCTCATACTAAGTTAACTAAGGATAACTCGATCGGCTGACGAAGCATCCTTCAGTTATTTTAGTGAAGAAATTAGATTAGTTTATCAGTCAGAGCCTAAGACTCACCACTCAAAGCAGCTGATCAAGAATATCATTATCCTCACCATTCTCATCATCACCATCATCATTAACAAAGTCATTACGGTGATCTGCTGTCTAAGACACCGTGTTTCCAACGAAAGAATGAATCTTTTGCCAGGTCGAACCGGCTCTGCCTATATATCGGATCGAAACTGCCAGCTTGCAGGTGAGCGACTGCCAAGAACAACCAATCGCAGCATGCTGACTCTACAAACCAACACTCAAACAAGTAGGCTTGCCCCATTACTTTATCCTGCTGGAGTCCCTCTTATGAAATATGAGTTGGCATTCTTTGGCTCTGAATTAATGTCTTTGAACTTAAGAGAATTTTGGTCAGGGTTCTGTTATTCTTTTAATATTTAACTGCTTTTACCCTAACCGCAATTTCACCATCCACCCAAATTTCATTCATAAACTCATTATATTAGTCTTTACAGACTCAGCATCTTTCTGTTACTTGTTAATCTTGTCATTTGTTTAATTGCCATCTCATTTATTTACTCTGAACAATTTTGCCAAATAAATATATTTTACCATATGTCATTGTCTGTGTAGATTTTTTTTTACTGTTTTTTTTTTTTTTTTT
>CAEMYA010000041.1:19913-37459 GCA_903131615.1 Diplodus sargus
AGAATTGATAGATATTGATTTAAGTAAACCTTTTCTAGTCAAATTTGAATTACTTTCCTCTGGATTAGTCAAGAGCTAAAAGAGCTAAAAGAACAGAGGTGGTGCCCCTATTCACGAGTGCTTCAATAATCTCAAGTGATTAATAAATCAATGTAACAGTAGTGTTTCTCCTACACTCTGTAGGATCATTCCTGTAATGTTGTGAATTACTTGACAAAAACACAATCACTCTGAGTGAAACTAACTTTGACGGTCACTGCAGCTGTGTCATGGCTGCCAGCTGAGGAGATCTACTGGAACGATTCTCAAACTGTAAGTATGAATTATTTACACACCAAAACATGTAACATTAGGTTTAAAAATACCGGAATTGTCCAGTGCATATTGTAAGAGCTTTTAGGAGGTCTTAAAGTTGCACTTTGTAGTTTTGGGGGAGAGATTTTATTCAGAAGAGAAAGATCTTCATTGACTAATCTGCCTAGACAAACTCTCTTTGTTTTCATGACTGAATGAACTGAATAAACAAACTGACTGTAACTCCTGTAACCTGAGAAAGAGGGGGTATCTATCTAAAGAAAGTCTATGGCACCAATTCTGGCCCACACACTCTTAACCAATGCTTAAGGTTCATCAAAATGTATTAAACTCAACTAAGGGGTTGATTCGGTTACAGGTTTCTTTCATCTACTAGATTCTTAAGGAGATTGGCAGTAGCAGACTCTATGAAGAGCAATAAGACCTCCAGCCCACACAACACACACACACCACACAGGATTATGAAAATAGAAAAAACTTTTATGTATGTATAGTGTCAAAAAATTATGTTCAGCTCTATTTCCTTACATACATTATCTGCAAAGCATAACCTTAACTTAAATACTTCAATTTAACTCAACTTCCAACTCTAATGTGCAGATTGGGCAATTTCAAGTCTCAAACATTGGAAATTAAACAACTCCATTGAATTCTCCACATTCAGAAAAAAAGTGCACAACTCAGTATTTTCAGTTCCCGGTCTTTGCCTCTTAAGTTCTAAAATCGTTCCAGTTAAGGTCCTTTAATGAAAAAAATGAATGTCCTTCAACTAATTGTTCCTCCTTTAAGCTGCCTCACAGCATCGGTGTCTCTTTAAAAGACAGTATAAATTGTCAGTGTTTGCGGAGGAAAAAAATAAATAAAAACTGAGATCTCAGACAAAAAAGTGCAAATGAATTAGAATCCTCTCAAATTCCAGGTCTCCTACCGCCCCCCTTGGAACGGCATACATCAGCATCCAGGTGAAACCGCAGCACCCACGAGCAGCAAAGGCCAGGATCGCAGTTGAATCGTCCCTAAAAAAAAAAACAGCCAGGATATCCACGTTAATTGGAGAAAACGCCTGCCGGAGTTTCTCTCGCTGAATCCTCTCAACAACAATCTAGCAACTCAATAGTTTCCCTCTCTTGGCAACACAACCAAGTCCTCTAACTTCCACTTCAACTTTGGGAAATTATTCATGAAGTTATTTTACATTTTATCCACTCAATATGCCTCAACTGTTTTAGCTGCATGCTCCGCTCTGGTCATCCGGGGTTGTTTTTTTTTAGGACCCTCCCCCCTGTACACTGTTGCTTAGCAACGTCACTTTCAAGATGCATTTAAGGAACATTCGTAACTTCGTAAACTGCAGAAGATAACCTGGGTTACATGACCATAAAGGACAACACAATTCATATTGTTTTACTTTGTTTATATGTGGCAGACCCTGCCACATTTCTAGCTTCAATCTGTTTTCTGGGGACCTTATTTTCCTCTGAGAACAGTTTGTTTATGCACTGATGGAAAAAAAAAATATTTCTGAGTTTGTATTATTACCTCATTAATATTGTAATATCAAAATTCAGACTATTTATCTCTTCTCCAAGACTACATAGTGCCCGTTTTAAGATGATTTTTTTAGACCCCAAAACAATCCTACATTCAGATTAGAATGGATACAAAAATTAGATCAGCATAAGCATTGGGTGGAATGGAAAGTATACTTAAAGTCAATTTAGGAATAGTAAATGCGTGTGTGTGTGTGTGTGTGTGTGTGTGTGTGTGTGTGTGCCTACTCACCCTTTCCTGACAATATCCTCCAGCAGACAAGCAGGTCCACCTTCTCCACCTGCCCTCCGACTGTCCAGAGAATTAAAACACATCTCTTTCCCCATTTGCTCCCAGCCATGTTATTTAAAGTAATTAACCTTAATTTGCCCAAAAAGAGACAAATCTGTATTAGTCCAGTGCCTCTTAAGCAGGGGCCCGGTTGCCGACTGCCGTCCATCTCCCTTCGCTCCTAATGGGGTCTCTGCTTAATCAAAATTCAGCCATCAGATCTTGATATTGAATCATCTTTTAATTGGGAGCTACATTCTGGTTAATAGTTTTATAATTCACAGGCGCTAATAGCCTCACCAGTGGGATCCGCTCCATTTTTTCTTGCTCGGCTGAAGCTGACACAGCGGTGAGGACATTTGCACACGCGCACACAAGCACAAATATATATATGTACATATATGTGTGAGCATGTACAGTGTATACTCTGCTACCCCTCTTAACACACATCCCCTTCACTGGATGCCTCTGTTTGTAATTCCACTTAAACTGATTAATATAGGATCCAAAAAATAAGGTCAAATTATCAAATAAGACTCTTCCAGAGCCCCTGAGACTCTGACTCTGAAGCTCACCACTATATTTAGTAGTAGTAGTATATTCCTAGGATGTGTGAAGAAAAGAGGGACTGAAGCTGCTTTGATGGGGAAGGTATCCAGCTAGGATGTGTCTCAGCTCTGCAGGGACAGTCTTTTTTTCTATCCATCCAGCTTCTGTGTGTGCAGGTTGTCATCTGCTGATTTGTGCTACATTAAAAACTGTGGGTGTGTTATAGTCATTATTTTCATAATTCCTTTGTCTGTTTACCTATCTTCAACCCTACTATCACTACCTGATGTGAGTCGCTGCCCGATGTATTTCTTTATGTTGCTGTATTTGTAAACTGTCCAGACGTGTTGTTGAATTCAAACAAAACAAATGTAATGCTACAACAGGCAACTACGCACTGCCGTCTGATGTTTTTTTTTTTTATTTAATCTTTATTCATCAGCTTTTAAGAGTTAATTTAATTGTTCATACACATTTATTGGCTGATTCAACTATCACATGAAAAATTATTATTTTTGCAGCTTATACAACAAAAACAACAAAATAAGGACAACAACAAGAAAATAATCTTAGCCTAGTACAATAAATAAATACATAGGCTACGATGTCAATTGTATTCAAGGATGATTTAAAAATAAAAATATACTACATACTTAAATTTTCTCTATTATATTTTTATGTATTTGAAATGTTTTCAAATCTTTGTTTGTATATATATATATATATATATATATATATATATATATATATATACACATACATATACATATACATATATACATCATGTTTCTATTTTCATTGTTACAGTTGATGTCAATTTATTAACTTTCAATCTCAGAAAAATCATTATTCTCAGTTTCTTGCAAAGTAAAACTAAAAATCTTCATCTATCACATTATAAAGAAAAATTTAATCAAATGTGTTTTCGTGATGAGAAATGTTGAGATATCATTTAACTCAGCAGTAGGGAGTATGCTTCCTAGTAGCAGGTCCTCTGGTTCGCCCACAGGACTGATGCGAAACATTTACTGCATTGAATAAATTCTAAATGTATATATAAATGGACAAAGTTCCCATATCTCTTTCACATAGTGGTAAGTAAGGATTGAAATGTATACATTAAAAATGGCGCAACAATAGCGATTAACGTCTGAGTTACACTAGCCATCAGAAATCCACAGAAGAAGAAAAAATACGTCATCTGAAGGGCGCTGTAAAATTGCTGTTTTTTATTTAAAGAGCACCATCAAACAGCTTCAAAAAAGAACATAAATAATGTAACAGCCGAAATAACTACACAAAGAGAAAAACGATTTAAGCAACGTGAACGTCGTGGTTTCCACCGTAGCAGCATCTACAGCAACCACCATAGCACTGAGCGAGGATTATGAAAATAAAGTACATCTATCTCAATAAAAATGTCATCAACAACACTTAAAATATTGAATTTTCCACGGGAATTCAAAGGAATGGCAGCCATAGTTTTGTTTTTGCAGCCAGAAGGTGACGGTCGTGTGACATGGACACAGCTAATAGAAAATAATAGACCTTTTTTTTTTCATACATCTCACAATTTTAGAGGCATTATTATGAAACTACTACATTTTGCTCTGTGGACATTTACATTTAGGGCATTTAGCAGATGCTTTTGTCCAATGCGACTTACAATAAGCACATTTGTCACAAGGGAGACACCACAACATATCACCGTTGATTGAGTAAAGAAAAATATAGAAACAGTAGTCAAGCCCTCATCTGAGGATCGTAAATGCTATTATGGACATACAAGTGCATACAGTTTTTTATTCTTTTGGGGGGAGAGGGGGTTGGGAAGGAATCATGCTATGCAGGGTCAGGGTGAAGTCTGAATAGAGGAGTCTTGAGCTTTTTGCGGAAGATGGAGAGTGATTCTGCTGTCCTGACATTGGCCGGAGTTCGTTTCACCACTGAGGTGCCAAAACAGAGAAGAGTTGTGACTTCACTGAGCGAGCTTTGTTTGCTCTCAGCAATGGGGGTATCAGCCAGCCAGCTGATGTAGAGGAGCGAAGTGCTCTCACTGGGGCATGTGGTCTGACCAGTGTTTGGAGGTAGACGAGTGCAGATCCATTGACGCCCTTGAAGGCCAGCACCATCGTCTTGAATCGGATGCAGACTGCAACAGGAAGCCAGTGGAGGTTACAAAGGAGGGGGGTCACGTGGGAGAATTCGGGAAGATCGTGAACAAGGCATGCTGCAGTGTTCTGGATGTGCTGCAACGGTTTAGTTGCAGAGGCTGGGAGTCCAGCTAAGAGGGAGTTGCAGTAGTCCAGGCGGGAGACCGGCGCTTGGACCAGGAGTTTCGTTGCATCTTTTGTGAGGAAAGACCAGATCCTGTGGATGTTGTAGAAGGCAAATCTACAGGATTGGGCCACAGCAGTGATGTTGGGGGCGCAGTACAGTCCCTGGTCAAGGATTACGCCCAGGTTCCTCGCCGTTGACGAAGGCAGTCTTTCCTTGGGATGAAGAGGAGTTCAGTTTGACTAAGGTTGAGTTTGAGGAGATGCGCAGCTGTCGAAGCGGAGATGTCTGCCAAACAATCCGATATGCGCGTCGCAAGGTGGGTTTGGAGGAGGATGGGGGAAAAAGAGGAACAGTTGGGTGTTGTCAGCGTAACAGTAATAGAATCCATGCAATGTGACAGCAGAGCCTAGTGATCTAGTGCAGTGGTTCCCAACCTGGGTGGCGCGCCTCCCAAGGGGGGGCGCCAGAGATCGCAGGGGGGGCGCACGACTTTGTCTGCTCTGAGGTTATGAGGTTGAAGTCATATTTGCGCAACCCTCTGAGGTCGATTAACGCGCCGGCACGTCAAAATCACGTGACATATTTAAGATGACATAGCAGCAAGACGGCGCCTCAGTGAGTCTCAGTCCGACTTATGTGTTGGAGCAGCCTTCAAGCTGTGTACCAGTTTTTAAATTGTGTTGATAGGCCGAGTAAAACCGGACTTATGATAAATAATGTACGGCACGCTTTTTCGCTAGCATTACCGTCACGTTTGCTGCGCGTTTGGTGCAGGAAGAGACGGTCAAAACAGACTTCTCTCATGAAAGTGTCCGCAAGCAGGAAAAGTTTGCGAGCGAACAAACACGTTCCTATTGGTGGAAAAAGGCACCACACCAGCCAATCACAAAATTACATGGCAAGACACGTGATTTGGTTGCTGGGGGACAGGAGGAAGTTGTGGAGGGACCGACAGTGATGGTGAGAGAGTTGAGAGATGTGTGTCAAAATGAAAAAATAACTGTACAGTCACACATGTGAGGTTGTGCTGAAAATAATGACACCAAACAAGGCAAGATAATTAGTTTTTAAGGTGAAATATAATGGTAAAATCAAAAATAGTCAAAATGGCCAATTATACCCTGGACTGCATAAAATCCCAGTAACACAACCAATCAAAACTCTCTATAATCCAAATTGAAACATATTTCTTGAACACATTTAAATTCATTAAGCTATTTATTACCAACACCCCTATGAGGTACACCTGATGACACAAAAAGGAAGAAATGTATCTATATATATTGTAAAATTAGGAGAATATAACTGTTGTTTATTTTTGCAAATAAAAGTATGCAATTAATCACTTTATTCTTTTAGTGTATGCGGGTTGGGGGGGCCTGGCTTGTCTTGGACACAGGCAAGGGGGGCTTCAAGGAAAAAAGGTTGGGAACCACTGATCTAGTGTATAGTAAAAAACAGAAGCGGTCCTAATACTGAGCCTTGAGGGACACCAGTTTTCAGAGTGCAGGTTTTGGACAAGGAGCCATGTGACTTGAAAAGTGTGATTTGTCAGGTATGATGTGAACTAGGTTAGAGCAGAGTCAGCAATGCCAAACTCAGCCAGAATACCAACATAGATGTGATTCATTTTCATGTGAGTCTGGGTTGTAGTGCACCTCTCCTCATCTAGCTGTAGTCCCAGGTGGTATGCCCATTGTGTGCAACAGCTTGATCCACGATGATGTGGTGGAGACAAGTCTCTGTGGGCACAACAGTGTCTGATTTCATGTTGTTTTGCCAGCCAGAGTCCCATTTTGTCCAATTCCTTTTCTTGTGATCATACATTAGCTAGGAGCAGCCTTAAAAAAAGATGGATTAGCATGATTTTTATTCGACCCTCTTTCTCCTTGGGGAGGTCAAAATGGTCAGGTTGGATAGTCGACAGCACTGTGAGCCATAACTGTCTCAAAATCTGCTGCCCATAATGCAAAACACCTGCTTTCTTCTACACTGATGACAGTATTTCTGCCATGGCCAGCACATGCTACAGCAATAAAGCAGAAAAAATGACGGTCAAAAAAACCAAGCATAATCTGAAGTAGCTATCGGCTACTGAATCTTCATGCACCACCCTAACCATAGCAAAAAAAAAACTCCTGCAGTAGACAGTTCCACAGAGCCCCTTTAACCCATTCAACATTTCATTTGTCACGCATCACTTATTCAGCATCAAAGGCAACGATGTGAGGGGTGCTGTCCTTCCTGTATAGGGATTCAAGATTCAAGATTCTAGTGTTTATTGTCATAGGCCAATTTTTGCACAGTAAGGAAGGAAACATGCTTCTCTATACAATGGAATTCTTCATTTGCTGTCCACAGAATGCCAATAATGTAAAAAAGAAATATACAAATATATACACAGTAAATATACAAATATATACAAAGTAAAGCAATTAAATTTAGAGGTGCTGCTCACTATCATTCAGCCTTTCGCACTGCTGGAGTTAGTTATACTGCTGGATTGTTGTACTTTAGCATCTTAATTTCCTTATCTTTATCTATATGTTATGTTAGTGTCCATCCACATACTCCATTTTCTCTATATTATGCTGAATAGCTGTGACATTTATTGAAATCAAATGATGTCCTTGCTGAGCTGGTCTGCCACATTATTCCACTTTCTGATTTACACAACAGTGTGAGAAGTTATGTGCTTGCTAAGTACTGTTGAATTTAAAAGGATATTGTAAGCTGCTCCTCAAATCTATGCAATCTGCTGAATGCAGATTTGAAAACATGTAACACTTGACTGTAAACAATGCTGTTTCCGTTTCAGTTTCTCAGCTTGTGTGATGTGAACAGGAAAATGCAGCATGAGCTCATATTGTGATTTTTTTTAAGCATTCCGACCAGGCTGTTTTTGTAATGAATGGTTGAAGGGCAACAGACTGTAAACACACTCACACAGTTAAGCGATAGAGAATAACAAGTAGCTTTCTGTTTACACAGGGACATTCAGCGTGTGCGTGGGGCCAGGGGTCGATGGAGCAAGGAGAGAGGAGAAAGATGCAGCTGGGTGAAATCGAGAGAGTGGGGCAAGCTTTTGTTGTCCTTTTCTATTCTTCCTCTGTCCTTTCCTTTGGGCTGATTTGATATTGATTAGCAAGATGAACTCCAGGTCCGGAGATACATCTCCAAGGCTAAGGCTCAAGGCTGGACCTGAACAAATGAGCAAAAGCATATATGTACATGTATATAAAATTTGTGTGAGCACACATAGACAGAGCTCAATGCCATACTCATTTGGACTGACAATAGAATCTTGAGCAAGTGGGAACAGCTCTGTAACTGAATTATTCCAGCCATTCACAGTTAGTATTTTAGTACCGGTATGCACCATGTGCCTGTGATGAGCAACATGATGTAGGAGAGATTATTTAGGTAAGATTATGTTCAATCCCATGACCATGTTAAAATCACAGAATGAGGGTTGAAGAGCCATCTTGGATTTTAAGTGATTGTTTTTGCATGTAAAGCCAAATTAAAACTTAAAGATAATTTCAAAGATAAAAAAAAGAACAAGAACATGGAAATACTAGTGTTACCTTCCTCAGCTTGCCAGCCCCAAATCATAGTAAGTAGTGAGGCATTCAGATACCGTCAACCAACAGAGACTTTAATGTGGTCTGCAACAGCATACAAAGTACATGTTTATCATGAGATTATGCTGGAGCCCTGAATTTATCTAGGCATTTTTATGTTAGCTAACTTCATTTCTTGAAACACACTGTATTCACTGGCTGCCATGTGGAAGAACTGCTTCATCACAACACACATCGACATACTATGTCACACAAAGGTTTCCTACAAGGCCACCGCCCTTAAAAGAGGGTGAGCCGCACTCTGGATGATGATTTAACCTTTAACATCACTCCAGGATTAGTAAACTTTATAAAGGAGACATAAAGGACAAGACTATACTGAAATATCCCCAATGATTCCCATATTTTGAGGGGGTCCTTTCACAGTGGAAGAACTTCAGGCAAAGCAGGACAATGACACTACTCTCCGAGAATATGACATGAAGTTTACTCTCTTTACTTTTCCTTGTTTACTCACATACCCCCCATGGAAACTTAAACAGTTATTTAACATGTACAAATAGGGAATAATGCAATGCAGCAAGTAGTAAGATTGCTCTACAGCTTAATAACACCGTGGGTGAAGCCTTCAGCAACAGACTGCTTCACCCACGGTGTAAAAAGGAACGCTACCGCAGGTCGTTCATTCTAACTGCTGTCAGACTGTTTAACACCAGTAACCCTTAATGTAGCACCATAAGCACCTGCTTCTCCTGCACTATTTTACACTTCTACCTCCACCATCTTGTGCAATGTATCCTGTGCAATAATAGTATTTTATATTTTGTATATATACATATTCATATTAACACAATGAGTCTGCTTACTTGTATACATTGTATTTAAACAATGTTTATGTATGCACCCAACCTCAACAAAGCAATACTTTGACACTTTATTTAAATGGATATAATGCACATTTTTTTGCCTCATGTATATACAATGCATATAACATATTGTCCTTTCTATATTTTTATTTTGTATATTCTATTTTCTCTCTTATTCAAATCTTTTATAGTATTCCTTTAGTATTCTAAGTCCTGTACTTATTGTATGTCTGTATGTCTGTTCACCTACTACTGTGACGAGTAAATTTCCCCGATGTGGGATAAATAAATGTCTAAAGTCTAAAGTCTAACTTAGACCGGCTGGAAATAAAAAAATACAGTGAAAATGTCAAGCTTTTCAGAACAGTCCCTTTACAGTTTGCAATAATACAGTTCTGCGAGGGGGCAGCAATATGCCCAAAGCCAAACTCAGGCCAAGTATATGTCTCACAACGCTCAGTGGCTGACACAGTCACAAACCAGTCTCAGGTCTCAGAAGCGGTGTAGAGTTCAAAGGTGGGCAAACAGTTAATCTCGAACAAGAGGGTGGGTCCCAACCTCGTCCAGTTGAGGTTGAGAGGGGCTGTCAGGAGGTTGGCTCCTATTCAGTGAAGCTGGCAATGAAGAGAAGGAATCCTGCGGAACCACAAGAGCAGGATCCTTGGTTACAGATGGAGTGTCCCACAGTTTCAGGGGACTGATGTCTGGAGCAGGAGAGCTGGAGTCTGGCAAAGACGGGGAACTCTCCATTGGTGCCCAGGCCCTGTCTTCTCGTAAAAACAGCTGCTCTCCAGTGGGGCCCTGGAGTAGTGGGGCTTGAGTTGTTGTGATTAACCACAGTAGTCTTTGTCTTTGGGCCCTTCTTGATCCTGTAGACCAGGTTACCCAGAAGTCCAACAACAAACCAGGGGCCCTCGCAGGATGGTAGGAACTTCCTTGCTTTGTTTTTCACTGTCTCACAATTTTTGATCAGGTGCCAAACTGCATCACTGACTTTGTATTGGATATGGCAGATGTTTTTGTTGTGCTGTAGTTTGGCTCGCTGATGATTGGCAGCTGATTTTCTCAGAATATCCCCCATGCCAGCTGGTGAGAGAGCTCCAGCCATTCTCTGAGCACGACATACTACAGAAGGGTGTACACAATGTCATTGTCAGGTGGCAAACCAGCAACCAAGTCGATGGGCTCAGTTCCTTCCCGTCCAAACAGCATCATGTTGGGTGTAAGGCTGGTGGAGCTGTGCCTGGTTGCAAGATAAAACATTACTTCATATGGAACCATCAAATCCCAATCCCAGTGGCACAGTACAGCAGTGGAGGCCAACATTTTCTTTTAGGTGGCATCAAAGCGCTCCACTTGACCATCAGCCTGTGGGTGAAACGTAGTGGTTTGTGTCAAGTCAATCCACAGCAGCTTGCACATTCCCCGGAACACTGCTGATTCAGAGTTGGTGCCCTGGTCACTGTGTGGGCACTGGGGGGGCTCCACACCTACACACCCACTAAGAGGCAATATTTAAAGTAGTCCTGTACTACTAATAAGTAGCAGTCACATGTGAGAAATTAAATAGTTTTGAATTCTATAATCATAATAATATAATAATATATTCCACATTTTTGTGTAAGGGTCAGAAAGTCACATGAGGGGCAATACAAATAAAACAGCAAATGGTTACTGCCCTGGGAAAGGCAGTATGAAAACAAACAACAGGGGGTCATTTTTTGGGGATGGAGTAATTACCAACTGTCATGAAAGTATGTAACCACTTTTCTGTTGTATTTAAGTCGGAAACATTTGGAAGACTGCAGATAACACTTCTGGTCTCCTCACCATGTTGCTTGTATTAAAGAGATTTGATTAATCGTGATGGAGCGTAAACATGCAGGAGTAATGCCACTATCTATCGAATAATCTAGGTGTTTTAATCCGAATATGAGAAATCCAATCCAGTCCGATTTTAGTCAGACTAAGGTGTATATATGCATCTTAAAAATCCGATCGTAGTTGGACTAACCCAGTAATTCGGTTTTCTTGAGTGTCACGTAAACGCACCGAGTCAGTTGCCGGCCTTTGTCAGGCCCCTGTCACCAAAAAAACAGGCCTCCAACCTACTGCCAGGCTTAACAAATTTTCTGGGGAAAACCCTGTCAGTGTGATTGTCAGTTTTGTGTGAATGATAAGCCCATTGGAAGTTTAAGTACACCTGTCCCAGTGAGTCAATTAAAAACATGGGGAACAAAACCTGGAAATTATCTGACCCTCTAACAGGCCCTGCTAAAATAAGGGCAGAAAAATGGGGAAATAATGTGATTGAGGAAGTTCAATTGTGGCACTTGTGTCACCCATAGAGTGTTTCGATTGAAAGGCTCATTAAGCACAGTATGTTTAAGATGGTATAGAGTATGTAAGAAGAAAAAGTAAAGTAGGGAAGAAAAATATAGACCTACAATATTTTTTCTAAATCAGTAGCGGGATAAAACAATAATGGGAAAAAGAGAAAGAAGAAGAAACAAGAATATATGGCCTGAATTAGGAATCAACCTCCTCCATATGCTGTCTCCACACCCACAGCCGTTCCTACAATGATACTTCCTCTAGATGAGGTCAAGCAACCTCAGCAAGACCCTGAAAGGAAGGGGGGAGGGCAATAAACCCTGACCTTTCAGCCCTCTCCCTATCTTCTAAAGAGTCACAGGTTAAGCCTTGTCAGCCATAAGAATTGAAGGTGGTTGCAGGGAACTACCTTACACCCAAAGGACTGGAGATGGGTGGGCCACAGAATCCTGAACAAAGCTGGCAGTCTCAACAGAACAGCAAGAGGATAAGACGACTGGGTCGACAGAACTGACCAAAGGAGCAGTCTCAGTGATGCTGCAGATGGAAGGCTCTAAGCAAGTTGGATTTCTGGGTATAAAAGATGCAACCTATGTTATTGGAACATACCCCTAGAGCCTGTGAGAGCCTAGCATTGACCAGTACTTCTTACGAAGCAACCAGTCAAATCAGTCGAGTGAAGTACAGCGACAGGACACGAGCCAAAGTTCGCAGAGCATCAGCACCCCTTTCCCTGAAGATGGTGATACAAGTACAGAAATGCCAGTGGAGGAGCCCATGCAACCACAAAGACCTCCATTGGAGAGAAAGATCATAGGGCACAAACCTGGTGTGAAATGGCCCAAAACTGTTGATAAGAAAGAGTGGTAAATGGTCAACGGTGACCTAATTCATATCTTCGAGCAACAAGCGAGCACAGCAGAGGAAAAGCTTGAAAGGGTGGGTAACACAATCTATAGATATGGAGAAAAGTGGTTTGGGGAGAGTAAAGGGAGAGAATTCAACCTGGACACCAGCCCTCTGAAATGGAAAGACGTAGAGAACCTGGTCCGGCAAGCAAGAGCAGCATCAGCTCCGGGGCCTAACAAAGTACCATATAAGCCCTACAAGAATGCACCGAATGTGTTACGCTTTCTGTGGAAGCTCACGAGGGTGGTATGGAAGAAGCAAATAATACCTAAGGCGTGGTGAGGGGCTGGTGGTACGATAATACCTAAAGAAAAGGTATTCATCAGCCAATTCCGACCAATATGTCTCCTCAACGTCGAGCGAAAAATCTTCTTCAGCATTGTGTTACAAAGGCTGTCCACCTATCTGGTAAGAAACAAGTACATCGATACATCTGTACAGAAAGCGGGAATTCCAGGATGTTCAGGCTGCTTGGAGCATACAAGCATGATCTGGCACCAGATCCAAGCAGCTAAGAAGGACAAGAAAGACCTACATGTGATCTTCCTCTGCGTCTGCATTGGTGATGTACTCATACCAACAGTTTCCTAGCAGCATCTTAAAAGCCTGGGCAGATGGTACAATGCAAAGCTCAAGGACAAAGAACAGGTGCAACAACTAGGGCAAGAGATTGTCAACAGCCTGAAGAACATAAATCAGACCCTACTGCCGGGGAAACTGAAGTCCTGGTGCTTACAGTTTGAACTCCTCCCTCTGACAATGTCGCCACTGACTGTTTATGAGCCCTAATATCTACTGTAGAGAAGATCACTTCATATGCGAAGAAATAGCTCAGTGTTCCACAATGTCTAACATAGGCCTCTACGGCAAAGGGGTCCTGGAACTACCTCTCACTAGTCTAACAGAGGAATACTAAAGTGTTCTAAAGTAAGACTCCAGATGACACTGAGGGACTCTGGAGATAAGACTTTCAGTGCTGCTGCACCGCCCCTAATAACTGGCTTGGAAGCGGACTCCATCTGATGCAGTACAGCAAGCTACATCAGCTCTGAGGCACAAAGACATCATGGGGCAAGTCCAGCAGTAAAAGAACTAGGAATCCACGGTCAGGCTCTGCGTATACCATCAGATTGGTCTCAGAGAAGGCTGAAAGAAGCAGCCGGTGGATTTGGCTCAAGCAGAAAGACCGATGCTGGGCCCCAAATACGTCAGGGTGAAGCTTGGGGATGATTTGATACAGGATACAACTGAGGGCTGATCATCCTGGACACACACAGGATATCCTACTGATGATGTGTCCTGTGCCTAACTGTCCTGAAAGTTGTTAAGCTATTTTGAATAATCCAAAGGACTCCAGATTAGGTTTCCCATCTAGCCCTCCCCCACTGGAGAATTTTTCATAAGCAGAGAGATGTAGATTAGTAAGACACCTTAAATCACAACATCTGTGTTAAAAAACAGTTCTCCTTTCCTCTGATGTGGAGAGAGAAGACTGTATCGTGCTTGACCTTGTTTGACCTGAGGAAAAGGAGTTCATCTTCTTTGGAGGGGGGGAAGACCAGATGTGCTTAGTCGTTGTAAATTAATAAAAGAAGGTTTCCCGTGATCTGTTTATAGCAAGAAAAACAACATCCTCCCACTCTGTGGAGAGGAGAAGATCTGCCAGGTCAAGAGGTGAGGGGCTTTCAGGCCCGTTATGCTGGAAATAGGGGTCAATTTGGGTTAAAGGTAATCACGGCCGAAACAGGACCTCTTTAAGATGCAGACAAAAATATCTGACCAGGTAAGAGTAGGCACTGCGCCTGCATGGGGGAACACTGCAGAGTATGTGCTGCGAGAGGGAGGGGGCTGCCAGCAGCATATGCATGAGAGTGATTGACACTTTTCCGACACTCTCCTTGGCTCTGATTGGTTGTATTCTACCAGGAGCGGTAGATTCTTGCAAATCAAATTAGGGCCACTGGGTGGAGCCACAGACAAAAAATAGTTACACACTACAACTTTAAATGAAGCTGTTCAGCGTCCAGCAGATGTAACACTAATGTAAACATTGTACAATTTTGTATGGACAGACTATCTGTCAATTCAATCTTCTCTTACCTGACCGCAATATACTGTATAAACACACATATTTGTATGTGGAGTTTATCAGAAAAATAGCACCTGTAATGTTCTATGTTAGATGCTGACCTGCTTGTGCGCAATCCTTTGAGCTTGAAGATCTTCTATTCAACATGTGAACATCTGCTCCTTGACCTGTTGCCCTCCCACGGCCTCTGTCTCCACTTGCGCTCTTCCCACCGCTGGCGAGGACTTTTCGGATGGTGCGCATTCATGATTTGGGGGGAGCGGCTATGGAGACAGGCCTGAGTACAGGGGGCAGAGTTTACTGGCTAGATACTTTTAAAATCTAACCTGGGCTTGATGGTTTTTCAAACTTACCGACCACAGCTTTAATCAAAAAGACTTTCTACCACAGAGAGAGCTATGGTAAGATTGTCCAAGAGCTGTAGTAGCTACCAAAGAAGTTTTGGCCACAGCTGATATCATTATGTTTCCTCTAACTGTTCATGTTCGCTCACATCTACTCCATAAACCCTCAGAAATACTACTCATCTGATCAAAAATGAGTAATGCAAAAAATGTGGCACAACAATGTCTCATATCACCTTAAAACGTTGTACTGGACTCAACCCATCAACTTTGCTCCCTACAGCTCAAGATAGAGAAGCACATCCATGTCCGGAAGTGGTTGTCACAGTGTCAAACCCACAGGATACATTATTGACACACCTTTTATTAACCCTGACCCTGACTTGTCTTCTTTGTGGATAGTGCTGCTATGGGAAATCCGAGTGATGGGTCCCCTTGTGTCTCTTATGCAATAAGTACTGAGCATGCCCTAATTGATATAGCTAAACTTCCTAATATCCTGTCTGCTCAGGCAGATAAATAGTGTGCAATAACTCATGTTTTTCATTCTAGGAACAGGACAGGATGCCACAGTTTACACTGACTCTCAATATACGTTTAATGTATGTCATAACTTCCATGCTTTATGGGAGAATCAAGGTTTCTTTACTGCAGGAAAACCTAGTCCATAGAAGTCTCATTATTAACCTCTTTTCTGCATTACTTCTACCTGCCTCTGTAGTGGTATGCAAATGTCAAGCTCATACAGGTTCTGTTGACCCAGTGTAACTGCAAAGGCAGCTGCTCTTTCACCTGCCTCCCCCTCTCTACAGATGCCCCTTTCTGTCCCCTTAATGATGTCTTTTTGCATCAAACAGGAGCTGATGTCGGAGAAAAAGAAAAAAAACACTATGGAAAATCTAGTCTCTTGGTAGGCATGAACAGCCTCCCAGTACTGCCAAGAGCCATATTCCAAATGACATTGTCTTGTCATTGCACTGTGTGATAATGTAATCCCACTCTTGTTTTCCTGTATTGTGTGATCGTATTTTATTTGTGTCTTGTGTGTTTGGTGTTGCCATTCTGCTTTTGTGCTGCCGTCTTGGCCAGGTCACTCTTGGAAAAGAGGTTTTAAATCTCAATGAGTTTTTTACATTGTTAAATAAAGGATATTGATTGATTGACCATGTATCAGAAGGGGGGAAGTTGGATATTGTAAATAGAATGTGGTATGCACCAGTGTTTACAACTTCTACTCAAAATTTGTGTAAGAAATGTGTAATTTGTGCAACTGACATTGTTAACAGAGGTGTAACAATGTCCCTGTCAGCCCATCCTAAACCTGATGGTCCCTTTGAGCATTTAACACTAGAACGGCCAGAATTTCAACAGCACTAAAACGACCATAAGTGGTCATTTTGACCGCTAGATTTTAAACTCTATAATCATTCATGTAAATACCCAATTGAGTGATGAATGCATTCATTGTGTCATGATATTTTTAAAAAAACGAAATAACACCAAAATGTACATTTTAACAAGTTTATGGTCGAAATAGGTAAAACATATCATATTTTCTTTGTCTTTAGTGTAATTTATATAAAAACTATTCTAAATTAAAATTCAGACACTTTTAGGAAAAGTCGTATAACAGTAGTATTGCATTTTTTCGTTCAACAAAGTTATTGCACATATAAATTTGAAAACGGTCAAAATGACCGTCTTGGCCGTTCTAGTGTTAATGGTGGGCTTTATTGAACTTACTCCATGTAGGAGCTATAAATATTGCCTCGTTATTGTTGACGTGTTTTCAAAATGGAATGAATGCTTCCCAAATGTGCACAAGTTGTCTCAGTAGCAAAAGCATTGTTCAGAGAAGTAATTCCATGTTGAGGGCCTTTGATCCAAATTAAAGACCGATAATGGGTCTCATTTTGATAATTCTAACCCTCTCCGAAAGCCTGCAGATTGTCACACCACGGCAGGGGTGGACTGGGACAAAAATCTGGCCCTGGACTTTTTGGTCCAGATCGGCCCACTACAATCCGCGCGCAGATATTGTGCCAACTCACCCCGTTGATGTACGTACAAACACACAAGCTTTTAATAAAACCACTATACTAACCAATATTCCTTTATATTCTGAAGCCTTGAATAAAATAAATGATAACTACACGGTGTGTTGCTCACTTGCTCTAAGAAGGATACTGGAGAAAGGGTGTCTGGGTTGGGACGGGTGAAATAATCTATGGGTGGGCTCACTGGGCTGCTTGGGGTCTCTGGTGAGATCATCTCTACAGGAGATGATGTACTGGCCTGTCGCCTATCACAAACCTGGACATGAAAAGTAGAGGAATAGTGTGGAATAGGTGAAGTTTGAACAAGATTACATGCACATAGTGGCCCTCATTTATCAAACGAACGTACGGCATAAAACCGTGCGTACGACCATTTCCACGCAAACTTCGGCATTTAT
>CAEMYA010000041.1:37755-52080 GCA_903131615.1 Diplodus sargus
AGGAAATACTAATTTGTGTACTGCATCACAAGTAATGTATGCAGATGTTTTATTGTAACACAGTAGTTAATCAGTGTGTTATTATTACATTATTTTAACTGTATAATGTTAAACTGTTGAAAGGACAATAAACCATAAACAGTGACTGAAAAAAAATATGTAAAGTACACATATTTGTTAAGTTGTTAGCTCAATGTCCTTCATGACCAAATTGGAGTGTGGGCACGAAGAAAAGTCCATGTTGGCACTTTAAACACTTTAACTCTGGTGACCTGATTTGGGGGATGTCATTACAGGTAGAAAGGTTCAAAAACTGTGAAAATAGCAGATCTACATGCTCAAAACACATCACATTGCAACATGTGAGTTGTAAGCTTGTAGATCTGCAATTTTGTGTGGCATCCTTTGATGAAAGTATGAAATAAGGCTTAAGTGGTGAATAAAAGCAACTAATCAATTAATCAGGATAGTATATGAATATGGTTATTGTTTTCCAATACTTTAGATAACTAGATTTAGTTGTAACACACCACACCATCCAGAGTTTGCTATGTATTATGTCAAGTAAAGTTCATAGACAGTTAAGCAACTGTTCTGAACCATTTATTTTAATGAATGTTTATCCACACCATTCTAGAAGGCACACACCTGCTTACCAAGGTATCACTACCTCCTTCACATGGTGGAGAGTCTTCCTCAACACTTATTTGTTCAGCCTCCTTCTGCACCATAATGGCAGTGGTAATGGGAGCCTCACTCTCTTCAGACTCACTGTCAGACTCACGTGAAGGACCCGCTGCTGAAACTGCAGCATCGGTGCTGCTAGCCCCGGCCAGGCCGGCCCCTGCAGCAAACATCTGCGGGATTGTTTTACTTTTAGCAGCCTGTGCTGCTGGAGCTTTTCTTTTCCGCACCGCCTTTGCGTTTTTTACTGTCCTTCTCCATTTTTGTTTTTTGTGTGCTGGTGTGTTGTTGTTTTTTTTTCTCTCGCTCTCTCTCTCATCATCGACTCATCATTAAAAGTGATTGGATGAGGGGGGTCTAGAACATGCGTGGGTGGGACTCCTGGGCCTCTGTGGCCTCTCATAGGGCCATTGGGCCAGGTATTCTTTGGACAGACAAGCCACTGGGCCAATCGTCACCTCTCTGCTGTGTCTGCAGCTGAGCACTGTGGGTCGCCGAGCTGACACATGTCTCTCTCCCCGGGCAAGGAGAGTTACAATAGTTACCAAGGCAATGCGAGGCATGGCAAAAAAAGTTAAATAAATAAATAAATAAAAATAAAATAAAAAACGGCTGTCCATCGGCCCATTAGTGACTGGCCCACCGGAAAAAGTCCCAGTACCCCCGATGGCCAATCCACCTCTGCACCACGGTGAGGAGTGTCTTGTCTGGAGGTTTTTGTCTCGTGAACTTCCTGTTTTATTTTGAAAAGTAACTCTCCTCTTGGTTCAGGTCAATTGCTCTTACTCATGTGCCACCAGCCTGACGTCTCCCCTAATCCCTGATTGTTTCCATCTGTTTCCCATCACCCTCATGTGTCTAATAGTCTGCGTCTCACTTTGTCCTGTGCCAGAGTGTTTGCATTCTTCATGCACCCCAGCCCACGTTCACAGCCTTACTCAAGCCAAGAATCCAAGTTTGTATTTCTTTATCTTGATCCTCTTAAGTGAGTGACTTTTGTTTGTAATTTTTCTCAGTGTTGAAGCCAAGTTAAGTTCATAGCCTTTTGTTTGCCTTCGGTGGAGTGCCTCTTTTATTTCTTAAATTTTCATAGTCAGTCGATAGAGTAGTTTATGTTTATAGCCTTTTCGCCTTCCTCCGATGGAGTGATTTTTTGTTTTCATAGCCAAGTGTACCAGAGTAGTTTAGTTCATAGTCTTTTTTTTGCCTCCTTGGGACTGAATTTTTGTTTCTTTACTTTTTTCTTTGAGGTCGTTTGTCTTGTTTAGTTTTCTCATGAGTTTTGTTTCTTGCGTTCTCGCCCTACAGATTAGATATTGTGATTCATAGCCTGTTTATTTGTCACCTTGTTTAAGCGATCAAGTGAAGAAATATTTTCACAATAAAAGCCTGCTTTAAATGTCCTCATTCTGCATCTGAGTCCTCCTTTCAAACCCAGGCCTGACACAGATAAGCCAAAAAACACATTGGCCCTCATTTATCAAATGAACGTACGGCAGAGAACCGTGCGTACGACCATATCAATTTGGACGTGAGTGGAAGCTATGATCAGATCTCACGTCAGGTCTGAGCTCGTGTACGCAAATCTGAGTGTGTGGATTTGCGGTGCAGCACAGCAAAATCTGGCTGAGTCTGAAAATAATTATTAAACAAACCTCAGCTGTCATTAAGCATACGCAGTCAAATATTTAGAACAGATCAAAACCGATTATTTTTTACGTTTTTACTGATACCACTTTTTTGTAAAATAAAACATGATAACATGACAACTAATCAACAGAATACCTAATAACCCCGCTGGCAAACCTGCTACAGAGCAGGAACGCTGAATCAATAGTGCGCACACATGCACACGGGTCACAGTGGAGCTGCTTCGGGGTGCTGAAGGGCAGGTGGCTCCGTCTCGGACCAGCAGGGGGAACTCTGCTGTATACCCCAGAGAAAGTGTGCCACATTATTTTGACCTGTTCAGTTTTGCACAACATTGCATTTGTGAACGGAGCCTTTGATGTGCCGGCGCTGCCGGGATGCCGATCTCCATCTCGGAAAAGTTTCTCTTGTTGCCAGTGCTTCTTCTCTCAGTGTCCGACCTCAGTGGGCGAGGCCTCCGAACCAGGAATATTTAAGGGTGTAACATGTTAATGACGATCAAATTCAGCCGCCGCATTTATCAAGACTCGATCATTCGTACGCTGGAATTGTTCAGATGTGTCCTGTCGTAAGACCAATTCAGCGCTCAGATCTGCACCCGTTTTCACGCAAGATTGATAAATGAGGGCCAATGTGCCTACCATCCAGGAGCAGGTGCAGTGGCATTGGGCTAACCAGACCCTGAAAACAAAACTAACAAAATTAATAGCAGAAACAAATGTATTAAGGGTCAAGGTTTTACCGCTTGCATTAATGTTTGAGAGGCTTCCCACATAAAACAACTGGACTGTCTCCGTATGAGATGGCCGTCCAAAGAACATGATTAACACCCCGTTTCCTCAAAACAGGTTAACTCTAACAGGAATGACCAGGTGCTGCTGAGGACTCCCACTGCCATCCGGATAGCTGAGAGGGATATGTGGATCCATGATTCCCAGTGCAAGCCTTTTTCAAGCTATGCCTCTGTCGAGAAGAACAAAACCTAACCTGTGGAAAGCTGAGAAGGACTAATTTTTGAAAATTGTGTCTGTGGTTTTTTATTGTTGGGTTGGTCCCCACAACTGCTGTCGTCCAATCCTGCTCTTCAGTTTAGGAGCAAATCAAATCAAATCAAATCAATCTTTATTTATATGGCGCTTTTCATACAAAAAAGTATCTCAAAGTGCCTCACAGAAATAGCAGAAAAAGAGAAACAGCAAAATAAAATCAAGAGAGGAAAGTTAAAAGAACCCAACCCTCCCACCCCCACAGACATGCAAGGAGACATACGCACACTCACACATACATACGCAGACACACAGACACACACACTCACACCCACACATACAGTAGCTGTCACTTAAGAGACATGGCCGGGCAGCGAGACCTGAGGCGTGGAGGAAGCTACCTTTTGGGGGGCCAACCACACTGGGAGAGATCCCGGTCCAAGGCCGAAGGGAGCCCAGCCACAGAGACCACCCCAACCCAGGCAGACAGGAGGCCCCACACAAAGGTGCAGAGCCCTCTAGCCACTCGGGCCGGAACTGTCCAAGGGACAGCACCCCCCGCAGTCAGACCAGAGACCACTCCCAGTCTGCCAGGTCCCCATGAGGAAACACTGGAGATTAAAAACTGATAGACTAAAACAGTAAAATAAGGCAAAAAGCGTAGAAGCTAAAAACATGAGGGACTAAAACATAAAAGTTTACAGGCTAAAACGTGAGAGATTAAAACAGTAAAAAAATAAATAAAATAAAGGATAAAAATAAATAACTAACTAAATAAATAAATAAATACAAGTGGAATTAAGAAGAAGTTAAACAATCAAGTAAAAGCCTGGTTAAAAAGGTGGGTCTTGAGCCTCTTTTTAAAAACCTCAGCAGTCTCCGCGACCCTGAGGTTCTCCGGCAGGCTGTTCCACAGTCGGGGCCCATAACAACTGAAAGCCGCCTCCCTGTGCTTTTTTTAACTAACCTGTGGTATGGTTAAAAGGCCAGTGCCGGAGGACCTCAGGGACCGCGGGGGCTGATAGAGTAAAAGCAGGTCAGATAAATAAGAAGGCCCAAGACCATTAAGACATTTAAAAACTAGTAAGAGAACCTTAAAATCAATCCTGAAATGCACGGCGGGAGCCAATGCAGCGACTTTAAAACCGGTGTAATGTGCTCCCGCCCTCTGGTCTTGTCAGCACTCGTGCAGCTGAGTTTTGTAATAATTGTAGATTCGAAATGCTCTTTTTGGGAAGGCCAGAGAGCAGGGCATTACAATAGTCTAAACGACAAGAGACAAAAGCGTGCTTCAGCACCTCCGTGCTGGCCTGAGAGAGAAACGGGTGGACTCTGGCTATATTCTTAAGATGGTAAAAACCTATCTTTGTTATATTTTTGATGTGTGGAATAAAACTGAGCTCAGAGTCAAAAATCAGACCCAGATTTTTTCAGATTGTGATGGTTTAAAATCCTTTAACCTTGGTAAAAGTTTATCTTTCTGGCCCTCAGGACCAATGAGTAAAACTTCTGTTTTGTCCTGGTTGAGCTGTAGGAAATGTTCTGCCATCATGTCTTGATATCTAAAATGCAGTTAAAAGGGACATCAATAGGCCCTGTGTCATCAGGAGACAGTTGTGTATCATCAGCATAACTTTGAAAGCTGATGCCGTGCCTCCTGATGACGTCCCCAAGAGGAAGCATGTACAGATTAAAAAGAGTTGGACCTAAAATTGACCCTTGGGGAATCCCACACTTAAGTGGGTTTTCGAGGAACATGTATCCATACTTACAAAAAAGTGTCGATCTGTGAGGTAAGAGACGAACCAGTTAATAAAAGTACCAGAGAGGCCGACCAGGTTCTTCAGTCTATTTAATAAAGTGTGATGGTCTACTGTATCGAAGGCGGCGGTTAGATCCAGCAGTACCAAGATTGTGAGTTTATGGTTATCTAAGTTGCACCTGATGTCATTTAAAATCTTTAAAAGGGCTGTCTCTGTACTGTGGTTCGTCCTAAAGCCAGACTGATACTTCTCTAAAATGTTGTTTGTGATTAAAAAATCATTCACTTGATTGAAAATAAGTTTTTCCATAATTTTACTTAAAAACGGTAAGTTGGATACAGGCCGATAATTATTAAAGATGTTGGGATCTAGGTTGATCTTCTTCAGAAGGGGCTTCACCACCGCCGTTTTAAAGGAGGCGGGGAAGACACCCGTCTGAAGAGAGCAATTCCCCATGTATAAAAGCTGATCCTCAAAAAATCCACAAAGTGTTTTAAAAAACGGTGTGGGAATTGGGTCTAATAGGCAGGTTGTCGGCTTTACCTGGGAGAAGACTCGACCAAGTGTCTTCGCATTAACCAGGGCAAAACTCTCAAGTGTTTCCTCGGGTAAAATCAATGATCCAGGTATGTCGACATTTAAAATAAGTTGAGGTACAAAACTCGATCTGATGTCATTGATTTTACTTCTGAAGTGGTCTGCAAAGTCCTCGCAGAGGGCGTCAGTTGGTGTTTTGGAGGATCTATTAAAATTTGTGCTTGTTAAAAGGTCAATTGTGGAGAAGAGGAATTTTTGGTTGTTTTTGTGATCGTCGATTAATTTGTGGACATGGGAGATTCTTGATTGTTTGACTGCGTTATTGTAGGTTTTGAGGTGTCCAAAATTTCATGGTGAACTGTTAATTTTGTTTTTCTCCATCTCCTCTCAGCACTCCTGCAGTTTCTCTTGAGTTTTTTAGTTTCTGTATTCCTCCATGGGGGGGTAGGTCTTGTATTAATGGTTTTTATTAAAAGTGGAGCCACTGAGTCCAGTGTTGATTTTATTTTATGGTTAAAACTGTCGACAGTAAAATCACATGGTGCTGGTAAAATTTCTGCAGGAGTGTAAAATCTGGATAAAATTTGACATAGCCAGGTCCACAACAGAGGGCACATCAATGGACAGGCTATAGGTTATGACCAGGTCCAAGGTGCGCCCCCTGCTGTGGGTCGGCTGTGTGACATGTTGATTAAAATCTAGGCAATGTAGAAGGTTTAAAAATTCTCTCGACATTGGATCTGAGGAATTATCTATGTGTAAATTAAAATCGTCGGTTATTGATATTCTGTTATAATTGCTATGGGTTGTTGACAGTAGTTCTGTGCCTCAGGGGTGACTGAGCAGGGGGCGTGTATAGTGTAAGGAGAGGGTGAAGGTGAGTGAGGGGCAGAGGGTCCTTGTGCACGTGTAGCTGTATCAGCAGTGAGTCAGTAGGAGATGAGAGCTGTCCATGCAAATCCAGAACATGAGGGGCAATTCAAATAAAAGAGCAAATGGTCACTGCCCTGGAAAAGGCAATATTAAAACTACAGGAGGTCATTGTTTTAGGAAGGAGTAATTACCAACTGTCTTAAAAGTATGTAGCCCCTATTCTGTTGTATTTAAGTCGGAAACAGTCGGAAGACTGCAGAGAACACTTTCTCTCCATGCTGCATGCACTAAAGAAATCTGATTTCATCACGCTGAGTCTAAAATTCTTCAGAGAATTAGCAACTCTCTACCTCAACAAGGAGACGTTCCCATACACTTTCCTCTCCTTCTCATTAAGCGGTCCCATCAAGTCAACACCGATCCTTTTCATGGGGACATCAACTTGCACTGTACCCATGGCAGCTCGAGGGGTTTTCTTGGGGCGTGTTTTAGCGGCACATCTGATGCAGGTGCAGCAACAGGACACAATGGCCCTCATTTATCAATCTTTCGTGAAAACGGGTGCAGATCTGTGCGCAGAATTGGTCTTACGACAGGACACACGTGTGATTTATGAAACGTTCGTATCTGACCAATTCCAGCGTACGAATGATTAGCTCTTGATAAATGCGGCGGCTGAATTTGATCGTCATTAACATTCAGTCTCTGCACCGCAAATCCACACACTCAGATTTGCGTACACGAGCTCAGACCTGACGTGAGATCCGATCGTAGCTTCCACTCACGTCCAAATTGATAAATGCCGAAGTTTGCGTGGAAATGGTCGTACGCACGGTTTTCTGCCGTACGTTCGTTTGATAAATGAGGGCCATTGTCTTTTATCTTATACCAAAAGCACCTGGTTTTGAAGCCAGAAAGAGTCCTCTGGATGCTAAGGTGGCCCCTAACCAGGCCATAGTGCATCTGTTCCATCACTGGGTTATGATAAGCCTGAGGCAGCAAGACCTGTGGGTAGAACACTTTTCCTTTGAGGCAGTACAATTTCTTCATTACAACTATATTTTTCTCGCACAGTCTTTGCCAATGCATCCAATAAGCTTTGGTGTCAGGGCTGCAGGCTGCTATGTCAAGCCACAGTGGCCGGTCTCTCTCTTTATTCATCCAGGTTGCTCTGTGGGGCAGCCCTGCATGTGTGTGTATGGTGTGTATGGGTGTTGTCCCCCTTTGGCCTCCCTCTCCTGCTCAGTGGTTCTCTGGGCTCCGGCTCCTCCCTCGTCGGCAGGTTTTGATCAGTGCGGTGCAGGCACACCAATCCAAAGTCAGCAATCAGGGACTGAATTGTTAAATGGTTTGCCAGCTAGCCAGTTGTGGCGGCTGATTCCTGTGGCCAGTTGCCTCGCTTGATTCAGACCGTTGTATGTGCTATATTGGTGTTTGTGGCTTGTGTCGGAGTACTGGGCCAGGGTTAGAACATTTATTATTGAGATGACACACATTAGTTTTTTTTTCTGTGTTAGTGCTACAGTATTAGGGGCACTGTTCATTTTTGTATTTCTGTTTTACCACCAATACTAGATGAGAACTAGGTAGGTGTATTATCATTGTTTTCCTTGTTAAGCACACATAGCTCCTTATTCGGAGTCCTTCTTTTGTTATATTTATATTATATCTCGGTCTTGTATTATTCTCCTTTGGTTTAAACTTTTGTCCATCCATCCATCCATCATTAAACGCTTATCTGCTTCAGCAGCGAGCCCCAGACTTCCCTTTCCCCGGCCACGTCAGATAACCCTGACTGAGGAATCCCCAGGCGCTCCCATGCCAGAGAGGGGAAGTGATCCCTCCACCTGGTCCTGGGTCTACCCCTAGGTCTCCTCCCAGTTGGACGTGCCAGGAACACCTCCCTAAGAAGGCGCCCTGGTGGCATCCTCATCAGATGCCTGAACCACCTCAACTGGCTCCTTTCCACTCAAAGAAGTAGCGGCTCTACTCTGAGTCCCTCCCGGATGGCTGAGCTTCTCACCATATCTCTAAGGGAGACCCCAGCCACCCTGCGGAGAAAACCCATTTCGGCCGCTTGTAACCGGGTTCTCGTTCTTTCGGTCATGACCCATCGCTCATGATCACAGATGAGGGTAGGGACGAAGATTGACCAGTAGATCGAGAGCTTTGCCTTCTGGCTAAGCTCCATTTTCGTCACAACTGTGCGGTGAAGCGACTCATTCCCCATCCGGAGTAGGCAATCCATCGGTTTCCTGAGAACCATGGCCATTAAATTTAGAGGTGCTGATCCTCATCCCTGCTACTTCACACTCAGCTGCAAATCAGTCCAGTGAGCGTTGTAGATCTAAAGCCTATGGTGCCATCAAGACCACATCATCTGCAAAAAGCATGTTTATATTATTTGAACCACAACATGTGGTTTTATGTTTTCTTCCTTTTCCCTAGCGAGCTGGGTTGTAACAGGCTGACTTCTGTTGGACTGTTAGCCAGGTCGCACTGCACTCCCTTGTGCTGACACTGGTTAGTGAGGTCGGGGTCAGACACCGCAGGGGCACGACTTCCAGCAGGGTCTCCTGGAAAGTGCATCTGCATCTTTTGGTGATTCCTCTCCGGGCGATAGATCACTTCAGCCTGGTCAACCAGCACAGGCTGCTGTGGTCAGTGCAGATGGTGACTGGCCTCCCCGGCAGGTACGGTCTGAATTTGGTTGTGAACACAACTGCTGCCAGGAGCTCTTGATTGGAGGTGCAATAGATCCGCTCTGTGGCTGACATGTGCCTGCTCCCATAGGCTAGCATTCTGTCTCACCCCCTTGAGGCCAGGGCCGGTTCTAGGCAGGCATATATGAGGGAGCAGTCAGAAATGTGCAGAAAAGCATCATGTGTACACATCATGCTTTTGTGCTTATAGTAACAGTGTTTCTTCATTGAATTGGGTTGCTAGCTATGAGTCCAACCCCAACCTGGACAAGTGGATTGCACTTTGTCTGGCCTCTACCTTCAGACCTGTCCAACTTGGATGTCCCACCTGAAGACTAAGCTCCTGGCATAGCTCTCAGGTCAATGAGGCATGCAAACCCCCTGACCACAATAAGGTGGCAATCCCTCAGGGGGGGAAACTGAAAAATAAAAATAAAATAAAATAAAATAAATACAATAAAATAAAATATCCTTCATCCAGATTTGATCAACTAACAACACAACATTTATCTTAACTGGATGGCCTAATTCTCAAATAAATTAACCTAAAGTTGGACTTCACACACTATAGTCAGTATTTACAAAATTGAAAGTTATGAATAATAATAAAAAATCCTCTCAATTTTTTTTATAAAACACAACAGATATAGAGCAGAACATTTTATGTTTTCTTTATTTTTTATTTTTTGGGGGGGCTTGTTTTTTCGTTTTTTGATGGCAACTTAGCAGCTCAAAAAATCTCCTTTCTCTCCACTCTGCTCTCATTTGTCTCTCATTTCTCTCACTCCTCTCCACTCCTCTTTTTTCTCTCCACTCCACTCTACAACAACAGTCTCCTGTTTCCCTTTGTAAAAACTCTCACAAATTCATCCATGTCCAAGTTTTTTGTTATGGACTTCTCATGGGCCAAGATCACCAGATTCCTGTTTCTCTTGAGTAACATAGTGCGACAATAGGGGGTTAGAACTAGGGGTGGTTAATCAGCCCAATTTCCCGATTTTATTCGATTCTGATTATTGAAGTCTCGATTCGATTACAAATCGATTTTCAGTTATTAACGATTATTGATCTTCCATTTAACATCAGTCAGCTGCTGAATTATTTTACTTCTCTTTTGAGTAACACCTCACAGCACCTTCAGTATTATATAGTGTAACTGTAATATCCAAATTATTATTTTTATATTTACTTTGTTTAAATGTAGTCTTTCACAAGAAAGTTGCCAAGCTCAGCAGCCGGACTCATTTTAGAAGCATTGTTGGTGACGAAAACCAGGTTGTGTTTCTCTATTCCCCACTCGTCTGCCATTGCTTTGAGAAACTCACACATATTTGCACTTGTGTAAGTACGTAGGATATTTGCTTCCATTAACTGCTGACATAATGAGCTGTCACGGTCAGGTATGAGACTGTAGCTCTGGATGTCAAGGCATTGCAGGTTATTGCTACCCTGTGAGCAGAGTTGAGGGACTCTTGCATGGAAAGCTTTGTCTCCTTGTAAAGATTTTAAATCAATTTAAGTGCGAAAAAGCTCGGGGATGGAATAACATATCTTTGCTCCAGAGTGTGGACCATGTAGAGGAAGCCAGTAAGAGGAGGACTCCAGTTAGCATTACAATTAAAAAAAAAAATCAATCTTTGGAAATGTAATAATCGATTCATAATCATCAATATTATAATCGCAATTAATCGATAAATGATTTTTTTTCACCACCCCTAGTTAGAACCCGTGAGAATGTGGAGAAGGAACTCTCACATGCTGCTGAAGACACACCAATTACCAGGGCTGTTACATACAATTTATGCAACTCAGGAAAGGCTTCTTTGTACTCCTGCAGGTGTTTACAAACAGTGGACAGGTCTGTATCATTTCAACATTTCTTGAGCAACAACTGTTTTCCCACAAGGATTTCATTTTTCAGACTTGCATTGTCTGCCACTGTGCCAGCCAGCACAGCCAGAGGGTGCAACTGGGTTGAATCTAGAAATGCACTAGATTTGGTTGCAAGACTAGATATGGCTTTCATCAGGTCAACATTTCTCTGTGAAAATCTAGTGTTGTTGAGCAGAGATCTGATGGGGATTAAGGATAGGATCATCAGAGTCTGTATGGCCCACAGTTGAGAGCACAGCAATTGGACCAAGGTGTTTGCTCATTGTTCTCCTTCTCTTTGGAGGATAGAATCATCCCCAGCAGCCGCTTGAGATAATTCTGCCCAACACACATCTTCTGAAATGTTTTTTAGGGACTCCAGTGCTTCACCAACAACCTCAGAAGCACTGCACATATCCACGGATTGAGACTGTAGAATTGCATTTGCTGGTTTCAAGACACCCAGCACTTGCACTAGAAACTTTCCAGTCTCAAATAAGTGATGCATCTTAATTTGACATTGCAGGCCTGATGCCTCAGTGCACAGATCAACTGCAGCATCATCACCCTCTATCATCTCAGATAGGATACTGAGAATATGGTCTTGATTTTCAGCAATGCACCTTGTCACCTCATAGTGGCTTGTCCATCGGATTTCAAGCAGCCTGTTAAGATTAGATGCATCATATTTCTCGGACACCTGGTGGTGCTAAAAAAACTTGTAGAATGAGATAGAGAGGTCAAAAAATCTTTGTGCACATGTTTCACTCTGCATGGCATGCACAACTACTAGGTGCAGTTGGTGGTTGTAGCAGTGGATATATGGGACATATTGAGCAAGCTTCTTTTGGAGCAGAGCTTGTACACCACCTCTTACCCCACTCATCACAGAAGCCCCATCATAACATTGGCTAAGTATGTTGTCAGCACTGTTGCCAACATCAGAAAGGTGTGTCAATATCTCAAAGGTGATGTACTCTGCATCAAGTTGATGCAACTCAAGCCACCTAATAAGATACTCCTCTGGCATGGAATTGCTGACAAGCCCCAACTCATTTACACAGATAAACTTAACAGCACTGCCCACACTCTTGACATAATAATGTTTTTTTTTCTTTTTTCAATATGTGTTTTACCAACCAACAGGGAGTCAACAGTTCCCCCTGTAGCCTCCCTGCTTTTGTGCTGAGTCCATACAGTTGAAGCATGCACATGGTTGTGGCTGGACACATGCCTCTGTAGCCCCTTGTCTCGATCAAGTGCTGCTTTCCAGTTGTTAAAACCAGTTAAGGTAAAAACAAGATCCCTCTCATTAACAGTGCCGCCATATTTCCGACAGGGGAAACAGAAGCAGACGTCTCGCACCACAGAATACTCCATGGTCTAGCCATGGTCGTGTGCGGTACCAGGCAGGATTGAGTGATTTCAATGTTGTACCAAATGCACGCTTTGGGTAGCTACCCAGTATTGGCTGAGATGGTGCTGAGCAGGCTGCTTTGGGGCAGCACTTGTTGGGGGGATGGAGAGAGGTGCAGGGGAAGCAGTGCTTGCTGATGCTAAAGGTGCAGTTGTGCTGGCTGCTGTCTCTGACGTACTGGCAGCAGCATCATTGCTACTACTATTAGTACATGCAGGAGCAGCACTACACTTTTTAAAAGCTCTGAAAAACGGATGCATTACACAGCATTAACTTTCTCTTTGTGAGCTGCTAGAAGCTGAAGCAGAAAATAAGCAAGCAAGCTTCGTAAAACAAACGCTGTGATTATAAGAAACATAGACCAACCATAGAGCCAAGACTAGCCTGACACTACACTGTCAGGCTAGTCTTGGCTCATTTGCATACTGCAATGTGATTGGGTGTTTACTGATGGGAGGGGAGGGGGCGTGTGTGTGTGTGTGTGTGTGTGTGTGTGTGTGTGTGTGTGTGTGCTGCGCAGGCTGTGAATACACAGAGAGATGAGAGGGAAGCTAATACTGTATCGCGTGTGTGCCTTTTTCAGTGGATTCTTCTGCTACTGCAGATAATTTTGTCAACTTGTAATATATTAATTTTGTGAGTATATTAAAATGTGCTTTCTCAACTTCCAAAAATTTTAATTTGAGGGGGCTGGCCTCGGTTTGAGTATCAAGAAAAATGATTAAAAAAAATAAAAAAAACTTTTGGAGATCAACTTTTTAGCGAGTTTGGAGGCTATTTGTGGCTTGCTAGGGTTGGTAATTTAATTGGTTCTAAATATTTCTACAGTGCAACTGCTTGCACCACCACAGCCAAGAAAGACTCAACTCTACTCAGAGTTTTTGGTAAAAACTGTAAGAAATCCACGGGAAAGAAAAAAAAAAAGAGACATCTGTGGGGTGCTATAAAATTGCTGTTTTTTTTATTGAAAGAGCACCATCAAACTGCTACGTAAAAACACAATAGCCCAGATAACTACACCAAGCAAAAAACAATAACGTGCAAGCTGTGGTTTCCACCGTAGAAAGCAACCACCATAGCAACAATGTCATATGTACCAGCCCCACAATATCCTGTAAAACCAGCAAAAAAAAAAAAAAAAAAAGACCTTATACATTCACTGAGCAAGGATTATGGAAATAAAGTGCATATTTTTTGATAAACATGTCATCAAAACACATTTTAATGTAACACCTATCTTAAATTATTGCATTTTTCACTGGAAATCAAAGGAATGGCAGCAATGTTTTAAGAGGCGTTATTCTGAAACTACTAAATAGTCAAGTCAAGGCCATAAAATGATGTCAACAATATAAGACAGTCATGATGCTCCACTTCAGAAACACACCTAATATTATATAAAGCCATGCCAGGTACCAGACCCATATATATAGTATAAGCATGTACTCCATGGGGAGCTGCTTCTTGGGTGCTTCTGAAACATGCTCTAGTGCAGATGGTCAAGACACAGAAGACAGCACATGCCAGATACATTTCCTTCTGAAAAGATAATAGATATTATTAGAAATGCCTAGAAATGGCTAAACAAATAAGTTATCCTCAGAATTTTATTGATGATGAGAATGAAAATTACAATATGGACAACATGGTAAATAGCTTTCATACATTTTTTTGTGAGTGTTGGACCAAACTGATCCACTGTTGAAAACTGAAGTGAATTATAATTCTATAGAAAGGAATCTAAGATCTACGTTTCTGACAGCAGTGGAAGGGACAGGAACTAAAGATAGTGTTAATAAAAGTAAAAACAAGATGTCCATTGACTTTAATGAAATGGACAT
>CAEMYA010000041.1:67314-135302 GCA_903131615.1 Diplodus sargus
GAGTTGTGGAGCTTGAAGGGATTCAAGTCGGATCCAGAATTTGCCCGATTCCTCCTGGACAGGTATGTCAATTTTATTTCATTCATGAAATGTAATGCGGGACATAGTTTACAGCAATACATGAATGTATGTTGTTACAACAAAGCTGGCTAACGTTACCACCAGATTAGCTCTAGATACTCCACTCGTAAAAACAACAAACGTCTTACATCACGCATCCGTTTCAGCTGTGTGTATGCCCCGACCTGCAACAATGCATCGGTAATATCCTCGGCCATTATAAATAATTCAGTTTTTTACTTGGAACAAAACATCCATCACAATCACTGTGACAGCATCTTTCAAATGTTTCCAAAAGAAATCTACACGTGCCGGCCAGACAAACGTCTTCACGACAGTGGGCACTAGGGCTCATGGGAAATGCAGTCTTCATTCCGGCAAAACACCACCGCATTCGTCCACCGGGGCCGCCCAAATCAATACTAAATAGGGCTGTCAGGCCCTAATTAATCTAATTCATTACAGGATTTGTAATTAATTAATCTAATTAATCGCATTTTAATCTCATATCTGCTAAAGTTACCCAAATAAAGAATTTGAATTCTAGGACATCACACAATTGTATTGCATGACTAATCAATTGAATACACTAAGAAGAGAAGAACTTGCCGTTCAAAGGCCCGAGCAACGATGTGCTCGCCTCACTCCCCTGAGTCGCCTCCATGTCTGTTGTCACCCTGCTTTGACTAGCGACTCGGGCTGTAACAATACACCAAACTCACGATTCGTTTTGTATCACGATTTTTGACCCATGGTTCGATACAAACCTTGATTTCTTTTTTCTTTCTAATTAAACATTTTATTTATGTAACATTTCAATAACTTATGTATATGATACTTGTCTGATAGTATCAGAGGTGCAGTATTGCGGAGGGCGAGTCTATCTGATGGTCTGTTAACTGCACAGATCCCTCACTCAACTTAATACAGAGAAATGTCCCACAAAACAACGTTACAGAACCAAACTAAGGTAACGTAGTAACTGTAACTGTCTTTGGCAGCAAGTTAAAAATACCACAGCTGTAGGTGGAGAAGCGTCCTTCCTCCCGCCCGTCCTACAGACTCCTCGTCACATTTCTGCCATGCGTCTGTCACCGGCAAAAAATCTTTACCTCACTGAGTGTTTCTGATGAAAAAAAATCTCCGTGACGGTCAGCCCTCCGGACCGAGACTTCAGTGAACTTTACCACGGAAGACAGTCTCCGTCGGTTTTGAGTGACAGGGGAGACACCGGGGAAACCCCTTGAAAACACACACGTCATCATCATGACGTGTACCGTCACGTCTCTTTAGGAGCCGCAGCGCCGGCTTTCTGTGTGAATTACACAGCGGTTTGTCTTTACAGCAACGTTTTGCTCTGTGTGAACGAACAACGGCGGAGAATAGCGAACGACCGCTGCGGTGTTAATGTAGAGCTACTTACAGCTCATAGGGCTGATCTGGACTGGAGGTTGTGTGGCGATTCTGCCTTCTCACAGCGCGAGACAGGTTCGTGGATCTGAGTGTCATTTCAGCTTCGAAGTGACGAACACGTCTGGACAAGTTCTACAGTGACGTGCCACTGCCAAGTAGCCTATGGGTCATTCAATGGGCCAAATTTAAAATGCTTGCGCATTAAATTGCCACTCAGAATCTCAGAATTAATTGCGTTAATTTTTATAACGCGTTAATTTGCAGTGTAATTAATTAATCTAATTAACGCGTTAAACTGACAGCCCTAATACTAAATGAAAACTCCGTACAGGGGCTTTAATTTGTAAGTATACAACAAATCGGCCATAAGATTACGTGTATCTTGGTGTGTGTGTGTGTGTGTGTGTGTGTGTGTGTGTTAGTAAAAGAGAGAAGAAGCTGAGCGGGGCTGAGCAGACAACAAAGAAACAAACACAATGTGGTGCACAGCGGTCGTCAAGCGAATCGAGGTTCGTTTGTCGTCCGCTGATCGAGCCGGAATACGATGTATTGTGATCACACACGGCGGCAAGACTGTACAGGCTGGATTAGCCCGAATGAGCTCCTAGCAAGCTTAGCAAACACAGTTAGCACACAGTACAGGTAACCGTAAATCAGACTTGGTGGTCCTTTCACAACAAAATAAAAAGCACAACAAAGAAAAACCACGCTATATATTATCTGTTTCTGCCCAAACAAAAGCCTCTTACTTGGATGCCGCTCATTGCAGTAGCGTGGGGCCCGTCTGACTCGAAGCTCCGACTCGTTCGGGAGCCAAGCAGGGGGTCAGCTCTAGCGTCCTAACAGCTGATGGCAGGTTGTTTACAGCGATATGTCGACTTGATGGAAGGGACGGTGTCGTCCCTTCTGAAGATTATTTTCTTCCTTCTGCAGGGGGTAAGGAAGCGGCTGGGTTGTGCAGCGTTCCTGGATCCAAACAATAGTGAATGTCCGAACAAAAACGAAAGTGAAGCCAAAACAGCCTCTATCTCGTCCATTGAGGAGGGAACTAAACTTTAGCTCAAAAAGAGGGGAAAAACGTTTCTGAAGTTGTACCCTTACAGCAGCGGCTGCGTGAAACCGAGGTCTCTACACAAGGTAAGCTCCCGGGGAATACAAAGCGCAGGAATGCTCCGTGACCTTTTAACGTGGGAGTGATGTCATTGTGATCCTGGTGAGGCTTCCGGGCTCACAGCCAATAGGAACCGGGTGAACGTCTTGGGGGCAAGTCAACCTGATCACGTTTTTCACACCTGGTCGGCCTTTTTCCCTGTTCTTTGTTCTGTAGTCCTCGTGTGAGGCCCTAGTCGTTAAGGCAGCAACACACCGGCCCAACCGTTGAACGTCTGAAGCGTTTCGAGGACGAGGTCGGGTACATTTCTGTTCGGTGTTTTCAGCTGTGTCGGAAGCTTTCGGAGCCGTTCGGACGTTGACTGCTCCGACTTGGCATGCAAAGTCTGAGGAGGAGGGCTGTCGGATGTCTGAGCCATTGGACTCTCTGATTGGCAGTGTGCCAGCTGAATGGCCGTTCTGATTGGTGGTGTGCTAGCGAATCCGCACGGTGTGTGGGAGGGCGGAATACTGTGTGCACTACGTTCCGTCATTTCTTGGTTTTCATGTTTTGGAGTACTGACATGAGACTAGCTGTTATTATGTCCGTTCAGGACGAATTAATCTGTGTTCGTTTGGTAACGCCTTGCTGCATGTTTAGTATGCAGCTGTTTTTGTCTGAAATAGTTAAGTTTCATTTTGATCAAAGTAAAAACAGTTACGTGCACAAACCTCTAGTCCAGTGTCTTTAAACACTAGAGCCACCAGCTTATTGCCTCTCGTGCAAGCGCAGAACGTACACGCTGCTGTGAAGTTCGCAGCACGTCGAAGTGGTGTGTTTCAATGTAACTTTTGTGCCGAACGGGTCAGACGAGAGGCAACAGAGTGGTCGGAGAGTAGAGTTCTCAACGGGCCTGAAAATTACAACCTGACCCGGCCCACGGGTTTTTAAGTCCGAACCCGACGCAGCCCGACACACCAGCATAAATTGTCTGCCCGAACCCGACCCGAACCCGACCCCCCGCGTGCCTGCATTGTTTTCCTCATACACTTGTTATCATGATCAGACAGACAGCAGACGGAACGGTGACGTGAGCCAGGAGACAGGTGCTGCGTCACCGTCAGCAGCAGCTCCCGCTCCCGCTGCAAAGAAGACACAGTGGGAAAATATATTCGGAGAGACAGAAACAGACGATTTCCCCACTCCTCGAAAAGCAAGGGTGAATTCGCCTGTGGCAAGTTTACTTTTAGCCAATTCCATCTTCTCCAGCCAGGCTATAGGGGCGAGTACGTCACGCAGCGGCGTCCGGTCGGGTTTGTCGGGCCGGCCCGACCCGTTGACAACTCTATTGGAGAGTGTTCGGATAAGGCAGTTGGACGTCTGGGCGGTGTGTGGGGGGCTTGAGGCTTCTGGTTTCAACTACACGCACGAGGCCCAACATAAATGAACAAAGCCGCTGCTTTCAGAGCCCACCTCACACTTGGACTACTTCTCACACAAGTGGATAAATCGCAAAGGAGGTGTGGAGGGGTAAACGATCAATGATGTCCAGGCGATTCTGTTAGGAGAAATACAGTAAATAGAACATTTTTGTCACTGAATTAGAGTGGATATTGTAAGGTTTTCTTGGCCATAGCTGCTTATTTGAACACATTTGAAGTAAAAATCATTTTACACTATTTGCATACAGGTATCATTTTTTGTGCTGTTGAGGCCTCCACTGCCTAGGTTGCTGCCTTGGTCTTTCCGGGCTAAGATCAAGGTCATTGAACACAACATCAGTGTAACTGTCATTGCATGTCATCGCGTTGTGTCCTCAGTGATTGGCATGTGTCAACAACGAGAGGAGACTAGCGTTGGCTAAAACGGTACATGGCGACTAAGAAAAGAAAAGTTGATGTGGAGTGTTGCTCTTTCCCGGAGAAATGGACGAATTAACTCTTCTTTGTAGAAGTGAAACGCAAGCCCGTGTACCTGGTTTGTGGGGACGTGCTGGCGGTAATGAAAAAGGCAAAACTTAAACATTACAGCGTGAAACATACTAAACTGGATGCGTTGAAAGGACAAGCATGTGTGGATGAAGTTGCCGCTCTTCGACAGAGTTTGAGTGGCCAGCAAGCTTCATAGTGAGTGAGCTAATTGCTAAGAAGCTGAAACCTCATGCTGATGGTCAAATCATCTCAAATCATTTCAGAGTATTCTGATGTGATAATAAACAAATACAGCCCTCAAGATGTCATTTTTCGAGTGATTTAAAGCTGATATATGAGATTTTAGAGCGCTGTGTTTTTTTATATCACATCAGAATACTCTGAAATGATTTGAGGTACATTATAGGGTTGTCTATTATCAATCTTGTAACAATATAATTGTTGTTCGTAGTTTATGTTGTTCCGGGGAACACACCTTGAGTGAAGGAATGAGGCTGGCTAGAGCCGAGTGTTGCGTGAAGGCTGAATGTGCAATAAAGTTACACAAGCAAGCAAGACAAGCTTTAATCATCCATTCAGTATGGTTTAACCCTCTGGGGTCAGGGGTATAATTGGCCGTTTTTGACTATTTTTGATTTTATCATTATATTTCACCTTAAAAACTATTTACCTTGCCTTGTTTGGTGTCTTTATTTTCAGCACAACCTCACATCTGTGACTGTACAGTTATTTTTTTCATTTTGACATACTGTATTAACACAATGGACCTAAAATCACAAAAAAAAACATACAGTCCGAGGAAGAAAAAGTTAAGTTTTTTACTGTGAAAACCACAAATATGTTTAACGAAACCATTTTTATTACTTATAATGCAAATATAAATTGTTGTTTACTAAATTTGTGCATAAGTTTTGAAATGTACAAAGTTATATGTAACTATTTACATTTAAATACAGGCAATGCCTCAGGCTCAGGGCTCCTCAGCTGAATGAAGAGCTGCACTGCCTGCTCCACATTCAGCTTCTCCTCATTGTTTTGACTCATTAAATAAAAAACCGAATCCACTACACACTAAACACAGTACACCAAACACTACATAACACACTAACTATACACTCCAAACATGCTAAATGTCACAAATCTCTCAACTCTCGAAACTCGCTGTCTCTGTCGCTGCCTCTGTGACCGGCACAGCTGCTTTCACTTTTCCGCCCCGTCACTCCCAAATCTTCCCCCTGTCCCCCAGCAACCAAATCACGTGATTTGCCAAATAATTTTGTGATTGGCTGGTGTGGTGCCTTTTTCCACCAATAGGAACGCATTTTTTTGCTTTCACGCACTTCCTGTTTGCGGACATGTTTCTAAGTAAAGCCCGATTTTACCGTCTCTTCCTGCAACAAACGCGCAGTAAACGTGACGGCAGCATTAGCAAAAAAGCGTGCCGTACATTATATATCGTAAATCCGGTTTTACTTGGCCTATCAACACGATTTAAAACTGGTATATAGTTTGAAGGCTGCTCGAGACTCACAGAGGTGCCGTTTCGCTGCTACATCAGCTTAAATTGGTCACGTGATTTTGACGCGCCGTTGGACTCCAACAACTTAGCAAAGACATGGAAAAGCTGGAAGGAGGAGTTTACACTATACATGGACCTCAGCATGCCCAATGCAGATGAAACGAAGCGAGCTAAGCTGTTCTACTATCTCATTGGAGAGAGCAGTAGAGAGCTGTTGGAAACTTTGAGTGTCAGCTCATCAGCGAGAAGAACAGTGAAAGCAATGACAGCGCTGTTCAATGGACACTGCAGTCCCAAAGTGAATGAGACCGTTGAGAGGTACACATTTTTTGTGCGATACCAGAGACTAGATTAAAATATTATGTCACGGATTTGAGAGTTTTGGCCAGTACATGCAATTTTGGAGATATTAGAGACTCACTGATAAGAGACCGTATTGTGTGTGGCACGAATAGCTCTGCAATGATAGAGAGATTACTGGGAAGAGAATCTGACACTTGACAAATGTCTGCAAATATGTAGAGCTACGGAACTGTCCAAAGACAACAGCAAAACACTACAAAGACAGACAGTGGAGGAAGTACATGCACTGAAACAGACCACCAAGAAAGACAAAGACAATGAGGTTTCGTGTAAGTTTTGTGGCAGAACACATGAGAAAAACAAGAACAAATGCCCAGTTTTTGGCAAGGAGTGTAAAAAGTGTGGGAAAGACAATCATTTTGCTGCTAAATGTAAGACAAAAACAGAGAGTAACAGGAAAGTCAGACCTTTACATATTGTGGCAGGGGAGGACAGTGGTACGTATGAGGACATTATGACCGTAACAGAAGTGGGTGACAACAATGAGACAGTGAACCACGTGAAAGAGAGCCACAGCCAACAACTCTTTGCAGGAATGATGATAGGGAAGACATTAGCTGACTTCCAGATAGACTGTGGGGCCACATGCAACATCATCCCCATACATCTCCTCAACCCAGACACACAGCTGGAGCCTACTGAGAAAGGGGTTTTGATGTACAATACAACCAAGCTGAAGCTACTTGGTAAAAGCAAGGTCAAAGTTAGAAACCCCAAAAACAATAAACAGTACAGACTGGAGTTTCAAGTGGTAGAGCAAAATGACAGAATCCCATTATTGGGCAGAAAGGCCAGCGAAGCCATGAAGTTAATCAAAGTACAGTACGAGAATATCCTGGCCATTGACAGCATTGTGAGAAAAGAACTAAAGGCGAGGACAAAGGAGGAGAACTGTGATGAACATATGATGATGGAGAACATCAAAACAGAGTTTGAAGATGTGTTCACTGGTGATGGCTGCATGGAAGGTGAATACCACATTGAATTAGACAAGAGTGTGCAACCAGTGAAACTGCCAAAGCGCAGAGTGCCTGTTGCTATGATGGCACCGCTGAAACAGGAACTGAATGATCTGGAGAAAAGAGTGATCATTACTCCAGTAGAAAGAAGTACAGACTGGATAAGTAGTATGGTCTCAGTGATGAAACCAAATGGAAAGACAAGAATCTGTATAGATCCAAAACCACTGAATCGAGCACTGAATAGGAGCCATTTTCCACTCCCTACAATTGATGACATCCTCCCAGAACTGTCAAAAGCAAAAGTGATCACAGTTTGTGATGTGAAACAGGGCTTCTGGCATGTCAAACTGGGGGAAGAGTCCAACTATCTCACCACATTTGCCACCCCATTTGGCTGGTACCGATTGCTGAGAATGCCAATGGGGATAAGCCCAGCGCCAGAAGTCTTCCAGAGGAAGCTCCTACAAGCACTCCAGGGCTTACCAGGAATATATGTCATCGCAGATGATGTGTTGGTCACGGGTGAAGGCGTTCCACTGGAGGAGGCAAACAAAGATCATGACAGGAACCTCAGATGTTACCTGACCAGGTGCAGAGAATGAAAAATTAAACTGAACTTTGATAAGCTTAAACTGCGACGACAGGAGGTACTCATTGGTCACCTGCTAACAGCAGAGGGGCTGCGGGCTGACCCAGACAAAGTGCAGGCAATCAGGCAGACAGATGTGAGACTGGTGGGTATGGTAAACTACCTTTCATAGTTCTATGTTCACCTAACAGCTGAGTGTGAGATTTTCAGACAACTGACCCACAAAGAGAACATGTGGGAGTGGACTGACACACATGAGGCTGCGTTTCAAAGGCTAAAGGACAAAATAGCCGACAGTCCGGTGCTGGAGTACTATGACCAAGAGGACGAGCTGACACTGTGATCTGATGCATGTGAAACAGGACTAGGAGCTGCACAAACTCAGAGAGGTCAACCGGTAGCATTTGGTAGTAGGGCACTCACGCCTACAGAGAGGGGCTATGCCCAAATTGAAAAAGAATGCTTAGCCATAGTGTTTGGGATGGAAAGATTTCATCAGTACACTTATGGTAGAAAAGTGACTGTCCAGAGTGATCATAAACCACTTGAGAATATTCACAGGAAGCCACTACATAGTGCACCAAAGAGACTACAGAGGATGCTTCTTAGGCTGCAGAAGTACAACATCAGTGTGACCTACATACCAGGCAGAGATATGCTGCTAGCTGATAGGCTGAGCCAATCATACTTACCAGAGAGCACTAAAGGAGACTGTGAGACAGAGTTAGAAGTGAGAACTTAAACACAGAACGTCCTCACCTGGATACTCCCAGAGCAATGGGAAAGCGCAATCAGCAGTGAAAACCGCCAAGCTGCTCATGATGAAGGCTCAGGCGGCAGGACAAGATCCATACTTGGCTATATTGGACCATCGCAACACACCAAGCCAAGGTCTCAACACAAGCCCGACACAGAGACTGCTGAGCAGGACGACAAGGACCCTTCTTCCTACCACAGACACATTGTTGTAGTCGGAAGTAACAAACAACACACAAGGACTGATAGACAACAGACAGAGATGGAAAAAATACTATGAACACGCAGCAAAGCATATGGACTCTTTCAAGGAAGGTGACAGTGTGAGAGTTCAGCCCTTTGATTCACAGAAGGTCTGGAGAACGGCGCAGGTGGTTAAACCTGTGAGTCACAGATCTTATGAAGTGAAACTGGAGTCAGGAAGTGCGCTGCGAAGAAATCGATGACACCTCAGGCGGAACCATGGCGCATCCACCTTACCTACTCAGACAAGGACTGTGGGTTACACACCAACCAAGAAACTGGTGTTGCGGGGACAATCAGTGAGGACATGTCCTGTCACTACCAGATCAGGACGTCAGGTTGTCAGACCCCATTACCTGAAAGACTATGAACAATGAGGATAATTTGATCTTGACAAAAGGACTGACAAAAAAAAAAAAGGAAAATGATGGTTTAAAGAATGTAAAGTATTTGCACCACATTTGGGTTATAATGTTTAGATATGTTTATCTCTGGTGAAAATCTAAGTGACACTTTAGTCCAGACAAGATGATTTTGGTTGATCATTGTTAGTGTTTACATTGGAAGTTATTTCCTAAGTGATGTTGTGCCTTCAAGGTAATTTGTTATGAATGTAATATTGTTAACAGCACTGTGGTAAAGTGTTATGTTGAGAGTAAGGGACTTCAAGAAAACAAAAAAAAGATGTAACAATAGAATTGTTGTTCCTAGTTTATGTTGTTCCGGGGAACACTTAGAGTGTGACACCTAGAGTGAAGGAATGAGGCTTGCTAGAGCTGAGTTTTGCATGGAGACTGAATGTTCAATAAAGTTATACAAGTAAGCAAGATAAGCTTTAATTGTCCATCATGGTCTAATGACTGAAGAGAAACAGAGCAGAATGAAACACATCTGAGGTGAAATTGTTGAGTGGAATAAGGGAGTTTTCTTTTAACAGCAAGACTAAATTCAGGGGGAATACAACTCAGATCTGTCATTTTCGAGTGATTTAAAGCTGATATATGAGATTTTAAGAGGGCTCTTTTTTTATTTCAATCAGAATTCTCTGAAATGATCTGAGGTACATTGTAAGGATATCTACTGCTTAAACTACTAAACATCAGTGAATATAAACCCAACAGGAACAGATTATTAAAACATTAACTGGATTGCAATTAAGTTAAAAAGGCCATAAAAATATGTTTTGAGCTGCTTACCTTTAAAAAAAGATTTCATGGCTCCTGAGAGTATGAAAATTTGAATGGCCCTCGATAGGAAAAAGGTTCCCCACCCATGGTATAGAAGATACAAAGCACATTATTGGGTCATTATTGTTCTGAGTCACTGAAGTAGTACAGTCTTGTTCAAAACTTTACATACGGTCGTAAACTAAATGTATATCATGGCAGTCTTCGGTTTTGATTATTTCTACAACTAAAACAAACATTTAGTTGTTTGGCCACATGACAAACAATATGTTTGGAGGAGAGAAGGTGAGGCCTTTATCCCTAAGAACACCATACCTACTGTGAAGCATGGTGGTGGTAGCATTATGCTGTGGGGCTGTTGTGCTACTAGTAGATGGAACAATGATGAAGGAGGATTATCTCCAATTCAACAAGCCAATGATCCCCGACACACATCAAAAGTGGAAAAGGAATGGGTAAATCAGTCTAGAATTGAGGTTTTAGAATGGACTTCCCAAAGTCTTGACTTGAACCCCATTGAGAACATGTGCTAAAGAAAAAAGTCTGTGCCAGGAAGCCACGAATGCCATTTAAACTTCACTGATTCCATCAGGAGGAGTTAAACATTTTAGCCAGAGGACTACCTCAGCATCTACCCGCAAAGTAGTATGTGTTTTACTCATTTAATCACAGAATAATGACACCTGTAAAAATCATTGGAACTGAAGACTGCCATGATATACATGTTCAACATTTGACCATGACTGTAACAAGTCTGTAACGACTGTAACTGCAAGATTTGAAAAGTTGCTAGCAGCAGTTAGCAGCTGTGTCAAAGAAGAATTTTTGCAAATTTGGGAGACAATGAGGTTGGGGTCTTCTATCTGCTGACCATCTGCCATATAACAGGGATGATAAATGATTGTTATTGTCATTTTGTGTGATTATTAACAAAGTACTGCCAGACACAGATGTAAAAGATCCCACTATATGCTGTTGTGTTACACATCACGAAAGCCAAATTTCTTTTGCTATCTAAATCTAAACAGCGAAACAGCATCTCATTCTGTCAATAGTGTACATAAGTAAAGCCAGCGTGAAGAAGGGTCCAACAGCGATATTTAATGATTTCTGTGAAAAAGAGCAGATGCATGCACATATGATGTTTCAAAAGTCAGTGCTGGTTGCTGCTTTAACATGTAGTTTGCCCTGCCATATAACTACAAATGAGGTAAAGGTCCTGTGTCAAAGAGGGAAGGAGGGGGTAGTGGTGGTGGTGGTGTTAAAGGAAAGAGGTGGGATGGGGTGGTGTGTGGGGGTAGACTGAAAGAGTGCTGGCTGGGTTGTCTCCAGGATGGAGGGCATTAATCATTATTGGCACACACCTTCGTCCCCGGCGCACCCTGACGGCCCTTCCACCCCTGAAATAAATCATCATTCCCCCACAATAGATCCCTTCTCTTTGCCATGCCGGGGAAAAAAGTGTGTTAGTAGTATTGATCCCCCTCCCCCCCGCCAACCGCATTGCTGTGTCATTATGAAACATAACTGATCTGATATTCATAGAATACTAAATAAAGTTTACGAGGGCACTCTACTGTAGGCAGCCCCCACCCCCTCACTTATCGCCCCCTGCCCCCCTTCCTCTTAATGCATGAGAAGTAAGCATGAAAAAGGGGAAGAAAGAGAAAAAAAATACGATATCAAAATTACAAAGCATGCACTCCGCTATTATACTTCTATTGATTTATTTTTGAAGCACACCTTGGTTTAGAAGAGTTGCTTGAAGAGATTAGAAATGGCCCAGAAAAAGGAGGAAAGAAAGAGATGGGGATGGGGTGGGGGTGGAGGTGTTGTTTAATGGGAAAAAAATTATTTGAGAATATTGGGGAGCATAAGCAAGGTGGATAAGGAGATCATGATATCCAAAAGTTCTTAGGTTATGGTATTGCATAGATTTAATTATTTTCTTGATCTATTAATACGAAGTACCCTACAATGATGATTACAAAAAAAGTTTAAGATAAACAAATTTAAGATAATTCTTTTCAATACATACTCAATCAAATACAGTACAAAGACAATATATGTGTATATGTTATATTTGACCTCATCAACGTCATAGATTTTTGTAAAGATTTGCTTTTCTGAATTTGATGCAGGGGCTAAAAGAAGACTGGAAAAGCATGGTAGAAATGATAAAGCATGATGATTGAGTATGAAAGGGACATCCTTGAAAAGCTCAGTCGCTCACAGAGAAGGATGCGGTGAGCTATATGGAATCAGGGTTGTACAACATTCTGGGTTTACATTGTCTAAGTCATATAAGTCAGTTGTTGTCATCCAGACAAAGTCAATCTGAATAGTCACATTCATTTAGAAGATCAAATGTCTTTTTTTCCTCTACTCTTTGAGAAGGCCAACTTCATTTATATTGTTTTACATAATGCTATAGATTTAGTTTGAGGCAATAACTGCACACAGCATTTTTTTTATTGAATGCACTTTTCTGTCAGCTTTGTGGTATTTTGTTGTAAAACACAGATCAAGTTTGTGTCTTCCTCCTCATCCATATGTTGTCAGAGTCTGCAATTCCAGTACTTGTCCACTCACCTCACCTCTGCTCCTACCTGCCAGCCAGCCACACCCACCTTTTTGCCTGACTCACCTCACCTGGACTCTCAGGCACAGCTCATCTGCAATCAGCCTGTATAAAGACTCCTCTAGCTCAATCATTTAGTGCCAGATTGTTCTGTGCCTTCATGAAACACTTTCCAGCATATTTCTTTGGACATATTTCCCGGCTTCGACCCAAGTTTGTCCTGACTTCCCCGCCTCTCCTCTGCCCTGGTAAAGATTTTCGCCTCCTGTTCCCAACCATGATTTTCACCTCTGTCCTGCCAGTTTCCTGGTTGTCTGTTTCCACCTCGGCTACGCTACAGGAGGCTCTAGCTAAAACTCTGGTGGGTTTCTTCTCCCTAAAGACTCCGCCCTGCTCACCGGGTCTGTTCTGGATTATCGATTCACTCAGCTGGTTTAGTGGTCTATTTCTCGTGAGTTAAGACTTTCTACTAATTGTTCCCGGTGTGTCCTGCAATTAGGTCCAAACCCGACCTGCTACAGTACAATCTGGCCAGTCATGGACCCAGCAGGCGCCTCTTCGCCCTCTAATTGCTTTGAACGGATAGAAAGCACTCTTCAGTGGCATGAAGCAGCAGCTTTCCACCAGGCTCAGATGCTGGATACATTAGCCAAGTTAACTGTACCCACAGCACCACCAGCTCTGGTGCCCTCTCCACCCAGGTATGCTCCTGAACTTCGTGTGGGGACCCCTGAATGCTGTGCTGGTGATCCTGAAAACTGTGACCCATTTCTGACCAACTGTTCCCTGCTGTTTCACCTGCACCGACTCCTCCCAAGGGACGCCTGTACTCCCTGTCTGCTCCAGAAAGGGGGGCCATGGAGACTTATGTTAATGACTCTTTGGCTGCCAGCCTCATCTGGTCTTCTTCTTCTCCTGTGGGGTGGGGTTTTTCTTTGTGGAGGCCCTGTATTGACTACAGGGGTCTCAACAACATTACTATTAAGAATTGCTACCCTCTTCATCTCATTTCCTCAGCTTTCGAGTTGTTGCAGGAAGCCACTGTCTTCACTGAGCTCAACCTCTTCAACGCCTACTACCTGGTTCAGATCCGGGTGGGGGATGAGTGGGAGACTGCCTTCTACACTCCCTCGGGACATTCTGAGTATTTGGTGATGCCTCTCTGGTCACACTAATGCACTTGCAGTATTGTGTAGTATTCTCAAAGACCCTTGACAAGCATGTTCACCATGTCCTCACTGTCCTCCAGTGCCTCCTGGAGAACTGCCTCTTCGTCAAGGCTGAGGGGTGTGAGTTTCAAGTTCCATCCCTCTCTGTCTTGGGTTACATTGTGGCCCAGGGCAGTGTACAGATGGACCCAACAAAAGTGTCATAGGTCAGCTCTTGGCCCATTCTGGACTCCCATAAGCAGCTACAAAGGTTCCTTGGATTCGCAAATTTCTATCGCCGCTTCATCTGTAACTACAGCTCCATTGCTGCTCCCCTCACTGCTCTCACCTCCTCCATAGTTCCCTTCCTCTGAACTCAGGCTGTGGAGGAGGCCTTTCTGACCCTCAAGTCCCAGTTCACCTCTGCTCCCAGAGGGGGTTTTGTCTCAACAGATCACCCACCATTTTTTTTTGCAACCCCTGTCACCCGCAGGAAGTAACTATGATATCGGCAACAGGGAACTGTTGGCCATCAAGTTGGCCTTGGAGAACCCCTCTCCTACCATCCTGGTTCCTGCAATATTAAGCCTGCCGCCATTTTCAGGGGGAGGACAAGACCACCACCGGGTCAGATTCCATCCCCCTTATTCCCTGCGGAGTCGCTGTCTTGACATGGGAGGTTGAAGAGCGGGTGAGGTCAGCCACCGAGGTCAATCAGGACCTAGTGCTTGCCCCCCTAACCGTTTGAGGTTGATGTTATCCAGTGGGACTACACCCAATCCAAAGGATTGGAGATGTCCTTCTCCAGTAGTTTTGGTGGTCATGGGAATTTGTGAACACCTGTCCTATCCACAACCAGCACAAACCATTCAATCAGGCTACCACTGGTTTCTTACCAACACTCTATTCCACATCGTTCTTGGTGCAAAATCTCCCTGGACTTGTCAATGCCTGCCACTGCATGAAAAATGGGATTTTCGTCCCCGTAAACGCCCTAAAATCTCCCTAATTTTCGGCAGTTAACGACAATTTACAGCCTGCAAACGCCGCGTTCACTGTGCCACAAATTGTCAGAAACGAACCATGACGTCAGTGGAGCCCCCGGAGGTGCGAACGGCTCTAATTTGCATATGAATCGCAGAGAAACCACGCCTGGCCAGAGAATGTGTGGGCTGGCTTGAATAGTATTGGATGAAACCACTACTTATAAACACGAAAAATCGCTCGTGATTGGTTGGCAGATCTGTCAGATCTGTCACTATTGGTCACCCTGTGTTATTATAAATGTAAACCCCACCCATATTTATATATATTTATTTTCTATTTATGATATCATCAAAGACATGAATTAATTTATTGAGGAAAGGAAAATGCCAGGAAGGTGCTGTTTATTCAAAGAAAGAGCTTTATTAAGACAAACACAACACAACTATGTACAAATCATAATCTGCCCACACAACAATGGGAAGCTCACTAGAAGCCAAAAATCCTAAAGCACCATGAAGTGTCTGTCTGCCGCCTCAGAGCTGGAGGTAACTGCTGGCCTTCTGTCTGAATTCGGTCCATTTTGCAGACGTCTGTGGTGCGTCACTCTGTACTTCAGAATCGCCTCAATAATCTCGACTGCAGCACGGCATAGAGCTCGGTGAGCTCCCGACTCCATCCAGATACCCCGCCGTCTTCCTCCTCAGACATCAGGTCCATGGCGGCGCACTTCCAAAGGTCCACCTCATCCACAGCTAGCACTCTGTCTCGCTTCCAGCAGCTGTAAAAACAATTAATAAAGACAATCAGTACTGCGCGCTGCACTGCGTATGGACACAACACATCTATTAACGCACCCGAATAATAGTCATTGACCAAAAACAGATCTAATCTCATAAATCTTACCCTCTGTGTTCTCGATCGCCTCCGAGCTGAACTCCTCACAGCTTCAGCCTGCGATGAAAGGTCTGGTTGTTTGTACCTGAAGCTCCTGCGTACTGTCTCGTAATGTCTTACAGGCAGCTGGAAAACAATTAAATGAGAGTGGTATGAATAAAGAAAACGTGAGTCACAGTAAAATTAAACAAGGAAGGAGAAAACAGTAAATGTTACTTACACACGATGGCGTCATTATCGGCATCATGTAAATCTGGACTTGCAGACATAGCTCCGAGCTAATAGGAGGTCTCGTTGTGATGCGATGTAAGTCTGTGAGAACAAAATGCTCGCAGCGATAAACCTCCGTGTCCCTCTGCGGCAGCGAAGCGACCCCCGTTGGCGACACTCTCCGCGGCGACCCGGCAAAGCTCCTCCCGTCAGCGCTGGCCTCCTCTCAACAATGGCTGGGCCGCTAACCTAGCTCCTGCTAGCCTAGCTTAGCTCCGATTAGCTAGCTTAGCCGAACTTGCTTCGTGTCCAATAAAACAAACACTTCGACTGCGATGGAGAGTCCAACTCACACACTCACAGCACGTCGTCCGACAACAGTTCACAGTCCGTTAGTAATAAAACACGACACTAACGACACACACAGTCCACTGTTAGCTGCTCGACGCCATTAACTCTCTGCTCCTTCTTCTTCGTCACTGACGCTCTGGTCACCCCAGAAGTGTATAAACTCTTATAGGTCATGAACTCTCACACGTAATAAGAATTACTTTTCAACTTCTTTTAAACATTCAGAACCCATGAAATTAGATTTTAATGTCACACATTTTAAACAGAAATTATTTATACATTTCAATATCTTATTTATCTCAAAATATGTCATACAAATTTTAACTTAACAACTGGCGCTTTATCTTTAACTTGGTCTCAGGAGAGAAAAAAAAGAATAAATAATCTTTATACATAACATTGGCCATTGCTCATGACATACACAGTAATTAATCTAGCATGTTTTAATTAAATAAATCAAATCAAGCTAAAATTTAAGAGTCTATAATTAGGCTATACTGGGCCTGATCTATTCATACCGGAGATTTTCTTAAAATGAAGTTAACACCTTTTAGAAAAAGGTCACCTGGGGTAAAACTCTCCCTGCTACCCTGATTTGCATTTGTATAGCTCCCAGCATTTTCATTTACATGTTAAAGCCTTCTCTAGAATCAGGGGGAGGGGGGTCATGGGGGGACAACTGCCAAGCAAGGCCCACGTCAAGTGAATTGTCACAAACTGGAAATTCCACGACAATTTACAGTGCCGCATACTGACGAAAATCCCACTTTTCATGCAGTGTGCCCCCATCTGACGGCAACACAAGCATCCTCACCATGGTGGACCGCTTCAGTAAGATGGCCCACTTCGTGCCTCTGCCCAAGTTCCCTTCTACAAAGAAAACTGCCAGACTGGTCCTCCTCCACATCTTCCGGCTTCATGGTCTCCTGGTTAATGTGGTATTGGACGGAGGACCCCAGTTCACCTCAGTCTTCAGGAAGAAGTTCTGTGAGCAGCTTGGGGCTACAGCCAGTCTATCCTCTGGTTTTCACCCCCAGTCCAATGGTCAGAGTGAATGGAATAACAAGGGGATGGAGACAGTGCTTTGTGGCATGGGCTCAAGACATCCATCATCCTGGTCCCAGCATGTGTTGTGGGTTGAATATGCACTCAACACACTGGCTAGCTAAGCCACAGGACTGTCTCCATTCCAGTGTGCATGGGTACCAACCTCCTCTCTTTCCGGCCCTGGAGAAGGAGTTTTCCTGCCCGTCTGTCCAGACCTTCATCCATGGCTGTCGCACCACTTGGATGGAGGACTCACCTACTCCGTTCGTCGTCTCATCAGGTCCTGATGGCGGGGGAAGGGTCTCTAATACCTGGTCGACTGGCAGGGATAACAACCTCAAGAGAGGTCCTGGGTTCCGGCTCGACACATCATGGACCCCTGTCATGCTTCCTGCGCCTCTCCTTGATCCCTCTGATAAAGAGGATCCGTCTTTTGAAGGGGAGGAGACATCTGCAGACAACCAAGAAGTTATTTCCTCCCTGCTCACCACGTCTACTCTGGAGTTTCAGCTCACTCTGCTGTTTTTCTTGCTAGAGGATTATTTCCTGTGTTTCCTGCCTGCCCTCTTGTCTCGTGAGTTAAGACTTTCTACTAACTGTTCCAAATGTGTCCTGCCATTGGGTCCAAACCCGACTCATTACATCTGTAAGGTTTAATGTTGTCTTAACTGGCAATTGGGCAACAATGTATGTGAGGCGATGCTGTGAACTAACAAAGTAATTGTACTTGTAGTGTAACAAGTCACTTTCTACAGGGAGTAATTAAGTAAACTTTTTTTATACAAGAAACTAGAAATGCGAAATGCAGTGGTAGCATTCCCAACATTGGTTATGACCTTTTAGGTGTGTTGACATGCACACTAGTACCCTGGTAATTTTTGGAGCTCCAATTATTGTAGTAGTTGGTTAGTGAATCAGAGAATATATGATGGTAAATGAGTCAAGATGATATACATGCTAAAACGAAATTGAAAGTGACACAATGCAAGGATAGACAAGTAAACACCAGTGAAGTGGTAAATGTAGCATAGCTAGAAGCCAACCACCATTAATATTCAATGTTAATGCAGTTGGTAAATATCATACAGTATATGTGAAGAAGAGTCAAAGACGAACCCGCTGCATTACAGACAATCAAGAAACTGAATTTTTTTTAAGAATCATGTACAGAGGGATATAAAATAAGTTTTAAAAGAGTATGTATCCCTATATTCTGTGTAAATGTTAATGTTAAAAGGTACTCATGCATTTGTCAACATACTCATTGTACATTAAAATTACACATTCAGAGAAGTTACCAATAAGTTGCACCAATATGCCTTATGTATTCAACCTATAACAGGTCAAGGAGATGTACAGAAACCAAACCCAACCATGATCCATGGGAACCAGGGGGCAACAATTGGAAATAGGATTGAAACACAGGCATGTGCAGGCCACTTTTCAGTAACCCTTCTAGCTAGGCTAACAGTATTGATACCTGTGGAGACGCTTCTTAGCACTGCTGCAAGCTCTGCAATGCCTGTCGTGAACACGACCCTTGTCTTGCACATGGTCAAGAGTCACTTAAAGTTATGCTGCTGTATGGAAGAGCTCATCTGTACTATTTTGACAGTTAGTTTGCTGCATGTCTTGCTCTAATATATTTTTTCCCTGATTAAGGTAAGTAATCCAGATGCTTGTGGAAATAGAATCTTTGTGTTGCTTTTAACCATCTCACTTCACTGTCCCCAGGTCAGATCCCTGTCAAAAACGTTTACATTTTTCTCATTGTCTTTTAATGTCACAACTTTAAACACAATTGAAACAACACAAAGTTTTCCAAGCTGGTGGTTAACACTACTCTGTGGGAATGTGCTTTTTTTCAAATGCGACCATTTATGGAACTATTGTTTTTAAAAAATGGGTTCAACCTTCTGATTTCTAAGCTTTTTTCATTTTTTTCTGTTCCAAATCTACATTTCAGCTATTACACTTTTATCCAAACTCTACTTGGCCCTTCTCATGATTGCAGACACGCATGCACACATGAGCGTGTGTGCAAGCGCGCACACACACACACACACACACACACACACACACACACACACACACACACACACACACACACACACACTCATCCCATTTTGCCCACTTCAGTCTCAGCAAACCATTCACTTCATCTAGGCCTAGATTAGCCCAGCATGGCGAAGGGGGAGAGCTGACAGGTGGGAGCGAGAGAGCAGGAAAGAGAGACTGAGTGGATATTGGTGGCAGAAGAGGGATTCTCAACCTGGCCGGGATTGGAGTCGGGAGTTGAAGGGATATTAATGTAAAATGGAGGGGACAAGTGTGCTCCTGTCCAATTAAGCTGCACCCTGTCACTGCCAACCAGGGTGCAAACAACAGGAGGAAAGGATTAATTGCCTTGGACTCTGCCCCCACTACAGGCCCAATTATGGCAACATATTGGCTCTAAGCACTGGTGCAACCACTGCTGTGCAGGGAGATTGTGTGAAATTTTCAGCGTGGTCTTCAGAGGTCACAATGAGGGGAGATGGCTGGGGGAGAGGTGGAGGGGACAGAAAGTGATGTGAGCCTATAGCTGAGTATCAACGTTAGAATACAGCAGACTCCTTACCTATGTGGCCTGTCAGCCTAATACTCTAATATCCTCTATTCTCATCTTCTTTTTTTCTATCATAAAGAATTCATTTGTATTTAAACCATCAAGGAAAAATTAAACAAAATATAGTACATGAATGGTCTGTTATGGTATGGTGAAGGTAACATTGTTCATAAAATATTAGTATTATTCTATTGTCACCATTGACCCTGCAAAACTGTTCAATGACTGCATTATACTTAATACAAATAGTTTAGAGTTGAGAATGGAAACACATTCATGTCATGACAGTAGCACATACAAATTGCTTTGTATGTGCTTTTTTTTTTTACACATTGTATAAATCACAGTGCATTTTATTAGTACTTTTTTTCATTTAATGGTGTTGTCAGTGTTGAAACCTTGCATCTCCAAAACATTTACTGACATATAAGTAAGTGTTTATTTGTGTTTACAAATATTCTAAGCTAACAAAGTGGCTTTGCTTATTTGTTTACAAACATGCTTAACTTTCTATAAACTTCTTCATGATAAAAGCCTGCTGTGATTAAGTTATTCAAAGGCTTTGCTTCATGAAGCAGCATTACAGCAAATGTTGTGTTTGAAACAGTAAAACATAGCAGATATTTGAAAGTAGAAACAGAAACTACAGAGATTCAGTCAGAAGCTACAAAAGTATTGAGAGATGACCACACTGACTTTTAACAACAGCTTTCTCTCAGGTTTCCTGAATGGACCAGAGTTGACTATCGATTTGAGGGGGAGATGGGTGCATGTTAAGCGTTGGCTGTTATGTAACTGCAGCCTGCTTAGAGGCGGATGGGCCAGGCTTGGTGCCACTCTGGAGCAGATCCTCTAAAACTGGTGATGGAAAAGCAAATCAGCACGGCTAAGTTTGACTCAGCGCAGTCAAAAGTGATAGTGGAAAAAAGGCAAAACAGACCTTTGAAGATTTGAGGACGGACCAAAATGTCCTCCCAAAGCTGAAATGTCCACACTGGTTTAAAGCTAAAATGCAACCATAAAAATGGAAATACAAGGATGAACATGCATACACACAGTGTGAAGGCCTCAGAGGAGTAAGTCATCATTTTACAGCAAAAAAGTACAACAAACTATTTTTATGACTGAGATGCTTTCTAAAATCCTACACATTTGTGGTGCAAAGCCTTGTTGTTAATCAAATGCCCTTGCTCTGTATCATACTGGGCTGTAACTTTTACCATAAGGCAGAACCAGCCAGCCAGCCTCCAGGAACTCTTAATGCATATTAAAACTCCAAATATTAGCTTCCTAAATCTGCACATAGAAGCCATGAAGGGACCATAAATTGCCCAAACGAGCACTCTCACCTTGCAAGGCGGGCAGATTCTGATGGAAGTCTGAAGATACAGACACAAAAAAGTTCCAGCAGGGGAATGGAGAACTGTACCTCAAAATCTTGGCAGGTCATTAACACAATAATGGATCATTGTGATTGTGCATGGAATTGGAGAGGACTGCATATTACATATTCACCTACTTAAAATGTGCAAGAATCAGCCCTTTCCCTCTTTAGAATAAGTAAAACAGACAGCTTTACAGATGGTATGATGAAAATGTGACAGAACTGGAAAGCTTTGTGCTAAATTAACCGTTCCATCTCTTGACTGGTGACTGACTGCATTAGATAACATTTAGGGCTTGGAAGATACTGGTCTATCAGGCATGTGTGATGATGTTCCTTGGCCAACAGAAAGAAGCAACAAGGTCTTTTTTTTGATGAAATCGAGTATTGAGCTAAAGGAAACCACCCAGTAGTTTCTAATCAGAGAGGGAAATGGGACTGGAGTTACTGATGGTCTCCTGTGCATGCGGGAGGCACCCTGAGAACACACAAAGCGCATTGGAGCCGGCACCTTGACGGATGCCTACTTCATGAATTTTGAATTAAATTGGCCCTTGATGAATTTGGAATGTGGTACCTCTGTTCCAAAGCAATAGGAATCCAATAAAATGCTGGCACCATACAAATAAAGCCATACATTCCCCCAGACCTAGGAATGAGCCTCAGGTGAGGAAAAATGACTGCAGCACCAGGAAGCAGCAGCAGAGAGGGATGAGAGAGAGGTGAAGGCGAGAAGAGGGGAAGATGGGAAAAGAGGAGCTGATATGAGGCTGAGAGAGGTGGCGACAGATAGAGAGGCTCTGATATGAAGAAGAAGAAGCAATGGGAGAGCAGGCGAGTCAGGCGAGATAGAGAGTCTAAATGAAGGTGGAAGGGGGGTTTGCTGAGGGGAGTCGAGGGGGTGCCAGGGCCTGGATTCTAGCACATTAGCTCTGTCCTTTTGAGTGGAAGGGAACATATTGGTCAAGGCCAATCCCCACATGGGGCCTAGGCTGCCTGGAGCTCATCAGCGAGACATGCTGGGGCCTGGAGTAAATCAGAAGCCCTACTCCTAAGGCCCAATTTCCCCAGAGGAGGCCAGCCACTCAAATCACCCTGTGTGTCAGAGAGCTGTCTGTAATCTCCTGTTCTACCTCTACATCCACTTCAACTCTACAAAAAAGCATGACCACTCCAAATATCCTAAATATGGAGGTTTAGATGTATGGCAATTGCATTGGAGTTGATGTTATATGTGGATTACAGACAGCATTTAAAAACACTTGCTCCAAATCTTCTTTTTGGCTAAATGCCATGATGCTTTCCTTTGAAACTTTTGTAGTTTAATTCGTTGAGGAAAATAGTGATATAGTGATTCGTGTTTACTTTTCAGAGTTTAGTGTGTTTTTGTTGACTTAAGTTTACATTAAAAGTCAGGCAGCCCAGTCACCAGAATATAATGTTGGATGATTTTGCAAACCACAGATATGTCCAAAGTTTGTAGCAAATGTGGCATATCTTTTCCAATTTATGTGAATAATTCACCTGTTTCAAATCAGGAGGTGGAACGGGGGTGGTATTGCCAAACCTTAATGGAGATGGAGTTTGCCTACACCTAACAAGTGCATAAACATTTTTGCAGATATGTAAATTGCCAACATTGATTCTGGGTTGAAATCCCAGGAGGGCAGGATGGACATGCAACATGATGTAGTGCTTCTTCACTAACAGGATGAGAGATTGTTGATTAGCAGAGTTGCACTACGTTAGCGTCCTTTTGAGGAAATGCTCTTGAGATAATTTCCTGTTATTGCAACCCAGTCTCACATGAAAATGTATAATCACTATGTTGGTCCACGGGGCGAAATGTAGTTGTTTCACAATAATGCCTCTTAAATTGTGAGAGGTGTACAATTGTTTTCAGCCTATTCTTCTCTGTTGCCTGGTTACTCATCAACTAACTGTCAAATTTCTGGCTGCGAGAACAGAAAACATGGCTGCCATTCCTTTAGCCATTCCTTGACCCTCTGAGGTCGATGGATGTGCCGGTGCGTCCATCGACCTCAGAGGGTTAAGATAGGTATTTTTGATGACATTTTTATCGAGGAATATGCACTGTATTTTCATAATCCTCGCTCAGGGAATTTATGTGGTCTTTAGTTTGTAAGTTGTACAAAGATTATTGAAGGTTTCACCAGAACATTGTGGGGATGTTATGTATGTTGCCGTTGCTATGACGGTTGCTATGGACGCTGCTACAACGGAAACCACGGCTTGCATGATGTTTGTATCAATTTTAGCTTTGTGTAGTTATCTGGGCTGTTATGTTATTTGTGTCCTTTTTTTGTAGCTGTTTGATGGTGCTTTTTCAATTTTACAGAGTCCCACAGATGCCATACTTTTTTCTTTTTCTATGGATTTCCAAGTGTAACCCGGACGGTAACTGCCATTGTTTTGCCATTTTTTTATTTATACACTTTAAACCTTAGCTATGTGAGAGATAAATGGGCACTTGGTCAATGTATATGTCTATTTGTAATTTAATCAGTACAGTAAATGTTTCTTGTCAGTCCTGTGGGTGGACCGAAGGACCCTAACCCGGAAGCATACTACTTAAATGATATCTAAACATTTCTCAACACAAAAACACCAGTGTTCTTGATCAATCAACAATAAAAATAGGTTAATGATCAACTGTGTGCGTGTGTGTGTGTGTGTGTGTGTGTTTGTGAATGAAAAGCCATCATACTGACATATGTTACTCTCCAGGTGGAGACCTTTCCAACGATATATTTTGTTTAGCTCTACGACAAAGTTTGAATCTCATCATGTCACATCATAAACTGCTCAGAAGCAGAGTTTCAGGGAGGACTCTGAGGGCCCAGTATATTGAATACAATTGTAGTTGCTAACAGGTTAAGCTCTGAAGGTTACTTATTTTGGTCAATATTTCCACAAAACAAACAAACAAACAAACTGTAATGCTGTAGAGTTGCTTTAATTCAGTTGCTATATGTTTCACTCCTCACATCCATGACCCATGTAATGCCCATGCATATGTCATGCCCACTTAAGTAGCTTTAAGGGTTTCATCTTATTGCACACTGACATAATCAGATGTATTGTCTCAGCTTGTTAACATACTTCATTGCAAAAGGACAAAGTGGACAAAGTGATTTTTGTCCATCCATCCATCCATCCATACATTGTCAACCGCTTATCCAAAATCGGGTCGTGGGGGCAGCAGCTTCAGTAGCACACATTTAGCGAGTTCAGTAACTGTGTGTTATATATTACCACATAACACACAGTGCTTTAACAAATGCAGTCAGCAAACAGTGGCTGGTAACATGTTCTTTAGTTTCAAAACGGACTATACAGATCATACAATACGTGCTTTTTTATTTCCTCTTCACAACGAGATTTCTCCTAGAATTCAGAACAACTTACACAACATTCAAAGCTTCAATACTTTAATTGATGCAGCTGTACAATTTGTTCTGCGGCAAATTAGAGAGAATTAACTCTCAAGTCTACATTTTTCCTTGGGTGACGTCAAAAAGGCTAACTACTCTTAGCAACCACTACTGCATCTTCTGCGTCAGCTCCTCCTTCAAGCACCTCCTTTGCAAGCATGCCCATATGTTTTTAACTGTGTCATTCTCTGATGTGATTGGGTATTAACGAATGCTTAAATACAAGAAAAGAGTTATGGCTTTCTCACTAACATGTTAGAACTTGCGTACTCAGAGGAACCAGGATTCCAGAAGTGTAACTTGAGCTATCTCTGCCGGAAACTCTTGGGGAATTAGATAAATAATGTAGTTCTAGGTCCACAGTGTAATTATGTAGCATAGAAAACATACAGTTATTGCAGTGGGTGTTGGATGGTCATTTATGGCTCAATCTGAAATGCTCAACTTTAGTTGTTTAGATGAAAGCTGACATGGAGCATCTCTTCAGGTAATCAAATGCAGGCAACCTGGAAATGAGACTCAGCAATCAACTATCTACCTCTAGGATCATTCACCTAACTGTTAAATATCAACTGAGTATCAAACTTAAGGAGTTAAAACAAAATGAGGAAAAAGTGAGTAATTTCTCAGTTTGGGGTCAAGTCTACCTTCAGGTACAGGCCCTTTGCATGAGCAGCACAATGACTAAGCAGCTTCATCCTCCAACACTCCCTACCCCCCTCCCACCAGTGTGTGCATACTCTAATATGAATAATGTTTCTCCTCCAAGTCCCCCCTGTAATAAATGGAGTGCCATTTCGCACAATGGCAAAGTCAGGCCTGTATTGATTAACTCTCATCATCGACTCACGACGCCTGCTTCCTTGATTTATGATTGTCTGTTATTTTTACATTAGCTGTCAGATTCATCTTGTCTGTCCATGGTTGGGGTCGGTCTCAGCAAACAGTAAACACCCAGCACCCTGCCTGCTATCCCCCCTACAGGAATGGGCTTTGTTTTCTGTGATGTACGGCTCCACGAGGCAGATAGAAACGCGTTCAGGCTCGTTTCACAGCAGGTTTAGGAGAGAGAGCCTTAGTAGGGTTGTCACAGGGATAGTAGCAACACAGACAGGAATGGCAAATACTTAATATGTGCCTTATTATTAAACCAGAAGGCTGTAGAGGTGATATATTCGCCTTTTCGTTATTGTTATGGAATAAAGGTAAGTGACTGAACGTCTTTTGCAAAAAGTACACTGAAAGATGCTGACTTCAAAAAGACATCTGTTGGAAAAAAACACTATGGTAGTTTTATTGTGATGGTTGGCTTAGGTTGATCATAGATTCAAGGACTTTTTTCACCTTTATTAATTTTTACCTTTACTTAAAGCCACTTTAAAGACTATAGAGTAAATAAAGGTTTAAGACTATTTTCATGTATTTCTAGTTTCCAAACTTGCTCTTGTTAAACCTGAGGTCCTATACCATCATAGCAATTGTGTATGGGGTATAAGGAAATTGGCATAGATTGTATAAAACATGTATGGATATAGTCTATTTGATATAACCCATATGTTTCAGAAGAGCCATTATGAAGATCATTCGGATGGCCCAGACCAACGCCATCATGGCAGTGCTTGATCCCGCATAACTCACAGCTTATCCAAGAATAGTCAAAGAGGTGGGGCATAGTGATATTTTTAGTTAGGTATTAAAGTAAGCAGATATAGCTTAATTGCTTATTAGAGAATAGCAGAATAGTATAATATTGTCAATAAATCAGTAATTATTGTGGTAATTTGGGGGTACTGAAAAAACATTGAAATATGTTCATTGGTTATTACTGTACTAACCATGACTTTTGTATTTTTAAAATATACATCCTATTATTTGTATTTCACCTTTTAAATATGGCAAGTAACGCAATAGTACACAGCCCCTACGAATTTTTAATGAATGTCACATGGTTTTTGCAGTTCGTGTCCAGGAAATCAGTACCATGTTGTGCTAAAAGTCAATTTGCAATTCATGTATTGATGCACCTGTATACACTGAGAATCAAAACAACAGTAACAAACAGAAACATGTTAAAAACACATAGTTGACTGACTGATTGTTCTGCTCTTCGTCCTACTCTTATAATCATAATTTTCTTTTACATATCACATTCATATGACTTGAATTAAACAATCTTCTGACTATAGTCTGGTGTAGTCTGCATCCTAGGAAAACTCTCTGGGAGTACAGAGAAAGTCTGCATGAGGCTCTGTTAGTCTGCAAGGTCAGAAATAATTCAATACTTGGCCCTTGGAGTTTATAGATTTAGTTACTTTTCTAATGTGAACGCACTACATACCCAAAACCTGCTTTGACGTAGTGTTTAGTATGACTCAGTTTTAGGCTTAATTAATTTCACTACAATCAAATGTTTAATTTCATTACATGTATTTCTAAAGCATGATAAAAAGCTGCTTTAAGTTGAAGCAAGGTCATGACAACTGACTTTATGTGAGAGCTTTGACTGTTTGAGAGCATTGGTTTCTCACAGTAAGATGAAACTGAAGAGGAGAAGCTGCTGACATGCAGCATCAAAACATATTGTATTTGTAAATTGTTACCTTACATAATGTAGAATGAAGGTGATTGGAACAGATTATTGTAATCAAATACATTTTAGTTAAGAACTGACAGTTCGACTAATATTTTATTTTCGGCAAATCACAAAGCAGCTTCAAAGTTAAAGGCTCCGCTCAGTTTGAATGTTAAGTGTTGTTTAAACAGCAGTGAATTAACATATGTATTGCTGCTGTTCTGATGCTAGTCTTTAATTTGCACCTTCCAGGATTGAATTTGGTCGGCGGCTGACTATTTGAAGACAACATGTTTATGACTTTGAGATAAGAGCACAAACCTTCAATCACAGCTCTGCAATTTGATCTGAAATTTCCCAAGATGTAAAACATTAAAATCATTTGAATAACATTATTTCACAGATGGATTTTTCTTTCTTATCATGCTTTGAAATGACAGCCGGATAGACACTTACCGGGCAATATCCATGCTTTGCTTGTCTATTTGGAATCAAGATTGGACATCAGGGCTAGCCTGGTGAACAACTATCAGTTTAAACACAGTGTCCAGCTCCGTCAATTTAGAGAGCTGCTATCTTTCCCACCCCCCAACCCTGACTGAACTGGAGCCAGCAAATGTCAATGTACACAGGTCTAAGTTGGAGTAACCTCCCCTTTTCCTGCCGCTTTTTTCCCCCTCCTATCATCCTGGCGACATTTCACCCTGAAGGAGTGAAGCGATAATAACAGACAGGCCAAGGTGAGGGGTGTTCGGGTAAAGCGGGTCCTTGCTCTAATAGCAGGGCTGTCTGCTCCCCCGGACCCGCCAGCTCAGGGGTTCATTGAGATTCCATTAGAGGCTGTGAGCAGCGGTTTCATTGCAGCCTTCCTTTCGTTTTCCTGACACTCACACGGGGATCACTGTAAATTGGCTCTGTCATAGCAGACAATTTTTGAGATGTGAAGTAAATTAAACATGTAATCATACAGGAAGCACTGCTGCAGGTTTCCAACACTTGACTCCCATCGCCGAGCGGCCTGAGGCGTCTCACTAGCTCGTTCTCATTCCTTGTTACTCTCCTATCTTTACTTCCATCTTCTCATTGTTAAATGACACCATACTATTTGCTTTCTTGGCACCTGGAAAAGATGATGTGCTGACCTTTAATGATGCCAGGCCTTGGCTGCAGATACAAAGTCTTGTGATGTCTCTCAGTTTGAAACCTCTGATCCAACTATCTGCTGTTCAGCAAGTATAATTCCATCACTGTTTATCACTATTTTTCTTTGACAATGCTATGAACAGCTAAATGTTCTCTGTCACATTACAAATACTATAAGGTTAACTGTATAAGGTTAACTAAACCTGTTTTTTTTTCACAACCTGCCCAATAAAACAGACATGTCTAGACATCATTTGATTGGTTTTAGCTTAATTCCTTAGCTGATCTGTACTGTCTAATTGTCTATGGGATGGGTTAGAACTGATTCAGTAACTAATATTTCGATTGGCACACATGACATGTTTTACAGTCGATATGCCCTGATTTTTAGTGAAGGGTCTTTTGTGTGTATTTTGGCCACACTTTAATCACATATAGGATATTTATTGTTGCTTACTTGACTGCCTTTCACATGCAAAACTGACACTAGAGGAGAAGGTAGAGCACAATAGTTTGAAGCTTAAAGACACAAAAGCTGCTGCATTTCACAAGTTGGGAGAGAGAGTGTTGATATATAAAATTAGTTCACTGATTGAAACTCAAATAATTTCAAACAGTTTTAATCTTAAAATCAGTTGTTAGTAAATGGTTGTGTTTATGAGTGTTAATTAAGGATAACATTGGAACTTTGATTATTTTTTACCAAAATGTTGAGAAAAAAGCTGAAATGTGGCTCCTTATATTTGTCCTCCACCTATCAGCATTCAAGCATATTATCAATATTGTGCTATTTTAATGACAAACTTACCTTTTACCTCATAGGAAGATACTGCAGTCATGTCACCAACCTTTTGAGACCAGGCTGAAATAAAACATAATTTGTCTTCTACACACTCCTTTCCCTGCTCCAGCGTCTTTTGTTCTTGCTTTGTGATTAAGCCGTTGTATGTTGTCTCTTCCCATTCCAATGTTGCAGCTGAAGGCCCAGTGAAGTGCTGTTGGCAGTACACTGGCCGGGTACTGCTTGAGTGGAGGAAACAGCAAGGATCGAGCAGCATGGACTGAAAAATTAGGTCCCTGCCTTGTAATTCAGTGGCAGGAGCTGATATCATCAGGCTGTGGTAGGCTATCAGGCAGGTAATACCACCCACTGACTGTAATCGCTAATGAAGCTACTATTGAGTTTATAATGCGCTAAATGATGCAGACTCCCACTCCAGATAAACACATCCCAAATAAACGATTTGGGTGGTAATTGCACTCCGGCAGTGGCCTGTTAATAGAGTTGAGGCTCTGATGAAAGGGTTAACTCTTTTTCTGAAGTATCCTCTCACTGGCTCATTGCACTCTCATTTCTACTGAGATCTCAGCATTCCCTTGGTTATCAGTGTACTTAGAAAGAAAACCTAATTAGACAAAAAGGCCTTTTTTCTCATTCCCTAATTAGGTCCTTAACATAATTAGCAGGTGATGTTAATAACCCTCTTTTAAAACCTATTAAAAGGCTGTTTGGGAGCAAGTGGTGGAGAGGAGTTGGCCTGTGGGCAGTCAGCCTCTCTGAAGGCCTGGTGAGGACAGTCGAGCATGCTGGGAGTACAGTTCATCAGGTCTGGAGTGCCACTGGATTAGGACTTTGGCCTCATTGGAGACCCTGTTAATGCAGAGCAGTGTATTTCTTCAGCCATTAGGAAACATTACAGCACACAAATGTACATGTCCTAACCTGGATTGGATTTTGGTTTACAAAATGATTGGGTCAACAACATATCAAGTAACTGGCTCATCTGTTTGTAATACAAATCCACTGAAATCGTCCTATTTAAAGAGTTAGTTTTTATTTTTAACATTTAACATCTAATGTTAAAGTTAATGTTAAAGCTGCACTAATCAATATTGTTATGTTAACAATTGATTGAATAACTAGAGCCTGATGGATATATTGGTTGGCAGATATCAGCCTATAACAGATGTATCAGTATGAGCTTATATGTTGGCCGATGTGCTTCAATACTAAGACTTAAGTTATGATCAGTGGTGACCCCAGAACATTTTCATAGGGGTGGCCAGAGGGGGCCAGCAAAAATCTTAGAGTGGCACACCAAATTGGTCATCCTTGTGGCAACACAGATTCAGTTCCAGTTTGTGGCTGTGTATTGCATGCCCCTCAACTCTTTTTCATAAAAAGACAACATGCATCCAACACATATACTTCAAGTTTGAGAAACATACAAACATTTCAGAAAAACACACAAATGTTACGAACAATGTTCAATACAACTTTATTTAGCTGTCACAAAACATACATCATCAAGAGGAAAGACTGAAATGAGTCTTTGAAATGAGAGTATTCAAGCCATTAGCGCAAAGAATACCACTCTTTATTGAAGCTCCGTCTTCTGTCTCCCCGAATAGTCCTGGGGAAAATCCTGGTGTTGTTGTTTCGGCCCCGGCTCTTGATTGAGATAGATCTAGGATACAAGAGGAAACAACTGTTAATCTGATTTTAAAATATTGGCCTATAAACTTTTCTATTCAGACTAATCTTAGTCCCAACTACTGATAGAGGTGAATCATATCATAATCAGGTTTTAAATAATACCATGAAATTTCCTCACTCACTCTAAACATACTATAACCATACATTTATTAATATGGTTTTACCCTGTAGCCATCCATTTCATTTAATTCACCTGTTGGTCCAGTGGCAGGTTGAGTGGCTGAAACTTCACTGCTCTCTGTGGCCGAACCTGCTCCCTGTTCCACACTTTCAGGTAAATGATCTGTCTCTGAGACTCCTTCATGCTTCTTGCGGTCCCTGCCTCAACTTCATGGTCCTCCTCACTACTGTTAGGTGACTGCGTCTGCAGTTCCTCCACTGCCGACTTAGTCCTTTCTGTGCTTACTTTCTTGTAGGTCTATTCTGTCTGCTATTCAAAGCATTTGTTCATTCAAGGCAGTAGTTTCCATTCACTTCAATATGATAACCAGTGAGCAGACCCGTTAAACTTGCTCAAGCAGTGTAGTTGATCTTGGCCTAGATCAAGTGTGCATTCATTTTTATCAGTGTTGTTTAGTTCAAGAAATGCAGCACAGGCTTCTCAAATAAAAATGAAATAACAAAATAAAGTCATCAAGTTGTAATTTTTGTGTCAAATTATTGTTATGCAATTTAACAGTTTGATTCAACGTACATTATCAGACACATTTTTTCATGTGATTAACCTATGTGCCGTAAAGCTCATTTTCATCTGCAGTTAGTTTAAGAGGCTATTTCACTATAATAAGCTCAGAATTCTTGAGTAAACACTGACTTTTCATGATTTAATGACAAATATTGTATATATAAATAAATGTATGTCTAACATATTTGTTATCAGAGGATCTGAAACATAAACATAAAAAAATCCTTTCTTAAATAAAAATCCCATATGAGTCTGACATTCTTATACCTACATACTATATTTATCAAATTATGTGAACTCAATAGCAATTTTCGAATTTTTGAATCAAATGCATAAATTAAAAAGAAAGCTTTATAAGCATATAAAGCTTTTATTGCATCTTTGAATCCTGACTACTGCAGTTTTATGGTTTGACAATATAACCTCTGCAACAACTGCCCAATTCAGACACTTGATCCATTCAGTATGTCATTATTTACAAAGCACAGGACAGAGGGGACAGAGGGAGCAGTTGTATTGTGTGTGTGTGTGTGTGTGTGTGTGTGTGTGTGTTTGGGCCCGCATCACAAACCACCAGGGGGCATTGTGTATTCAATAATGCACCCAGAAAAATTTCCATAGAAGCAAAACAGGCTGCATTGTCACTAACTGGCCTCCAGTGAAATATTGTTGACAGGGCTCAGGGAAGTGCTGCAGGTTCCAGTGAGCAGTCTGTGCGCTCTGCCGAGGAGGAGGAAGATGAGGAAGAGGCCGCCGCCGACCAGAAGAGCCCAGTCCTCGTCTTTAATTAAGTATCTGAAACATCAATTTAAATGTAAATATCGGTGGTGCAGCGCCACTCATGCGTAAATTAGAGGGTTGGCCCAGCCACATTTCTCTCTCTCTTCCAAGTCCCTTGCTCACTTACGCTGACATCTGCTCACAGCTGCCTGGCCTGGGGCTGTCCCCTGTGCACGTGCACATGCACACACACATGCACACACTAGTCCTATTCACAAAATTTTACAGACACATTTACTAATACTCTTTCAAACCCCAAGTTAATGAAAGTGGAGTGACTGTCTGCTACTTGATATTTTCCACTGATTGTATTCCTTCTTTTATCATTCAGAATGACTTGTACAGTGACCACTTCTTAATCACACCATTCAAAGCCCAGTGTAACATGTACAGTGGGTTGTTTTAGAGAGTATTTGGCTAGAGAGATTATGCCTCCAGTGAGCCCACGGCTTACAGGCATTTTTATGTTTTTTTACACCTAGCAAGATGTCAGAGGTTGTGTTTTCTATAAACTGTCTGATTGTAATAAAGTTGCATTATTATTATTTTTTTTACAACTCCAAAATGACTACATGTAACATTAAGGCTGTTGCTTCTGGTGATAAACAAGACCATAGACAGAGTTTTGAAACACTCCCACCATAAGTCCAAGTCCCCCAGTGGTAATGTTAAAGAGAGAAAAAATCTTGGATCCATACCTTTATTTGGATCGACACCAAAAGTTAATGAGGTACATTCTGGGTCGAGACACATCCTTAATCCAAGCTTCATGGAAATCCATTTTTGTGTAATCTTGCTGAAAAAATTAACCAACTAACAAAATGGACGCGGATGAAAACATAACTTCCTTAGCGGAGGTAATTTTTTGAGCATGTATTAACTCACCACAGGATTTCTCACTTGAGTGTTAACAGTGCGTTCTTGACCCTAGGAACGCACACAATAATTTCCACTTAAACTTACTAGCTGTTAGCAGAGCTTTTTAACTAAACATCTCATGGGCTTCATTCAGAATTATTTAACAATTTTAACTCAAAAAGGGTTTAAAATTTGGTTAAGGAAGGACAAATCTGCTGCCCATTTCTTGACAACAAGGCAGCTTTTGATGTGAAACCAAGCTTTATACTCCCTATTCACACACACAAGCACAAGCCAACAGTATATGCATGTATTGTTAGCAGTGGCAGGGAATGCCCCTCTGTTATTGTTTTGGCTCAAATGCATGTGTGTGTGTTTGTGCATGTGGAGGTGTTGCTTGCGCCACTAACTGCCCCTTCCGCTTGCTTGCTCTCCTTCTGGAGGCACCCAAGTGGCACGCCTGGCCTTTAACTGGCCGTCTGCTGGCCCATCAGGACACAGATCATAAAGAAGAGCCTCCTCTGATGGAAGCGAAGAGGGAGGGATGATTTAATGGAGGGGTGGGGGTGATCTCTTCTTACGGCCCCCTGAGGAGTCCCTCCCATTTCATCGCTCTCACCAAAGGGGCGAGCGGAGGCCCCTACGTGCTGGTCACGGAGGAAGATGTCGGTCTGTATCACCTCACTAACCCCAAGCGGAGCTGATTAACCAGCTCTTATTCAGTCATTAAAGGGTGAAGTAGTGAGCCAGGGGGATGGAGGGGGTGTAGTTGGAGAAGAATACAGCACTGACAATATCTGCCTTTGTGTATTCTCCCTCAATCTAGATCATGGTATTAGAGGATGACACCCTGGTGTAATGCCTCAGGAAGATCTTGGCTCAGGACTAAGACTCAACTAGTGTTCAATCTGCAACTGCCAGTTAGCTGATGGGTTGTTAACCGCGGCTAAAGGAATTAGGATTGACATGTTCACTCTGCAGAACAATGTAGCTTTTAAGTGGCGTCGTCTCTGCTCCTTATGGCTTTACGTGTATGAGAATGTGCTAATCGGTTAGACAGCGCTAATCTGAAGTGAGAGATTTCAACAGGTTGGCACATTTCCACAGGATTTCTCTCGGTTAAAGCTGTTAAGACTGACCTTCAGAGCTGGGCTGTGTGTTGAATTTGTGCATGTAAACTGCCAATCATGCTACCATTCTGTAATGATTGTTCTTTACTAATATGGTATTTTAAAATAGGCTGTACGGCCCAAAAGCTGTTCACATTCCGAGTTATTCAATCATTCAAATTGTCACTGGATCCCAGGTTTGTGCTGTTGATCTAAGCAATTTTCTCTCTATTGCATTACAAGATCAGTTCCTCCTATTCTTTTGTTAAATTAACAGAACCTTTACGACAGCAAAACTCCAGTCTTCATTCTAAAACTAATTTAATCAATCCTAGTAACAGATACAATTATAATTTAATTACATTTACAGTTTAAATTACAGGTTGTCTATTTGAAAAAAAAATAAAAGTCTGTTTCAAGGTCCATTTTACAACTAAATAAAAGAACTTGCTTTTTCCTACTTCAGAGTTTTTAGTCAGGGTAAAACAACAAAATGCTCCTGCTATACTGATGCAACAACTTATTCTGAATGGAATAGTTCAACAAGATCAAAACTTCTTCCATATGTGGAAGTTAGATATGAAGCATGAAACATGTTTCACCAGTGGGCAGTTCTGTCTGCTAATTTGTATGTATGGTGAATAGTTTTGGGAAGTTTAAAGAAACAAAACACCATAGATTATAATTTGCACCCTGCATAAACAACAGAAAAAAAGTTGACGCAAGACTGCAAATCAAATTCCAATATTTGGAAAACAGTTTTTGATTTAATTAATTGATTTGAAACCAGATGTCACCAAGTGAACCTGGGGCTTCAGTCATATTATCAGACTGAATGTTAATGTTTAAGGATTCCCAAAACACTTTAAAAGTAAATATTTTAAATGTCTAATTGCACAATTTGTTGCATTACGGTTTTAGTAAGGGGTGGACCCAGATGTAGATTCACACACAGGTGGCAGGAAATGGGCAAACACAAAGAAAGCTTTATCATAAAAAAACAATGGAAGTGGCATGAGTACAAAAACCAAGGAATCTTGACACAAAAGCTGTAAAAAAAAAAAATGAATACATAAAAAGACAAAACAAAGTAGAAGAAAAAACAAAGTTCAAATCAAAAGGAGAAGCAAGAAACCAAAACCAGAAACATACCAAACAGGGGACACGAGGAGACACTGGAGGAACGACGGACCAAGACAGGGTAACAGTGAACAAGACAGACAGACAGCGTAACAGGGAACATTATCAAACAAACTGACAAACACATGAGGGAGAACAAAGACTATATACACAGGGACACTGACAAGGGGATCAGGAACAAGTGAGGTGAGTGAGGAGGGACAAGGACGGGTCGTAATGAAGGGAAAAACACAGAGAGGGAAAAACACACAGGAGAAACTGAAAAGCTAGAAGAGACACAAAAGGGCATGTTTTCAAACTAAAACAGAAAACATAACAAAAAGACATTGAATTATAACTTCTGCATACAACTTGCCGCATGCCCCTCCACACCCTTACTTTTTGCCTCGGATCATAAAGATACATGCTACTTCCTGGATCAGCACTGAACATTCAACATCCTCATGGCTAAACGACTGAATTGCCTGTGACTCCCTAAATGACAGACCAAATTAACATGACCACTGCAGTGTACCAGTGACAGGTGTACTGGACCTTTGCCGTATGGTCAGAACTTGGGTTGGTTAGGCAAGAAAACTACTTGGTCAGGTTTGGGCAAAGTTTTTAGTTTGATTAAAACAGCTGTACCTGATGTAAACTTAGCGCTGGAATGTTTTGTATGTACAGTAAATGTAATCAACAGAATCCCCTAAGCTAAACTATATTGGTTCTGCCATGTACACTCTTTGTAGTTGTTTATTTTATTAAAAAAATAAAAATAAAAAATAAATAAATATATATATATAAAGATATATATATATATATATATATATATATATATATATATATATATATATATATATATTTTCATTGTGCAACTCTGTGTTGTAAAACGACAAATAAATCATCTTAAATCTTGAATTAACTGTCTCTGTGGATCAGAAATTGTTTTAACTATTCAGTACAGTCATTATTGTTGCTAGTTACTTTGCCCAAAACCACAGTCCTTTTGTCATTACAGTTATTAGTTACATCTGTGCTAATATCTTGAACTAACAAAGCAGTACTTGAGTCTTAGCTTGGCCTTTCCCCTCACTGAATCCTGGGAAAGCTCCCTTGACTCAGTATTTTGATATTAAATTGTACCTCAATACCATTTGTGTCACATCATAAAATGCTAGTGGTACAGAATGTCATTTGGTGGAATCGGTGGCATTTGCTCCAGCAAATTAATGCCAGTTCCTCTAGGATCTCTGTCTCCTTCTTCAGGCTTGTATTTCATCAGAAATGAAATGCCCTTCTACCCGCAGCACCCTTTCGACAAGAGTAATATTTAATGAATAGGACTATTATCAACGTCTAGGTCTTCGGGTATATTTCTTGGTAACGAATAGGCGTGCAGCCACGATTACGTATATAGGACTGCATGGTGTGGAATCCACAGAGAGACTTTCTATGGCATTAACCGGGTCATGTGTAGCTGTTTTTTGGATAATCACACATCGGAAAGAAGAAAAAAAAAAAAAATTGTGCAAGAGTGCAGTTAATTATTACCGTGATAATTAGATAACATGCATACATTATATGTGTGGGCACACATTTCATGATAGAAAATATGCATATATAGTGTTTATATGACATGTGGGTGAATATGTCTGTCAATTCTCAATAAGAGTGTGCAAATATGTGCTCCGTGCACAAGCATACTGTGTGTGTTTCCATGCCAGCAAACATATGCTGCTGTGTTTGTCTATGTGCATGTGCGCCTGCTGGTCTGAGTCCGTACAGTATCTGTGTATTTGTTCATGTGTCTGTAGGAGGATAATAGCCATCACATGGTCTCAAGTTAATTTCCCATGTAAATAGCACACTGCTGCTTAATCACACAAAAACCAGACTGAGAAATGGAGCATGTCTGCAGTGGTCATACATAATGATCTCAAGCTTCTATAAATCAAATTATTTATATATATATATATATATATATATATATATACAGGAATGGGCAGAAAAAAATCAAATATCACACTTTTTTTTACAAAATACCTCAACATTGATATTGTAGGGATGACTGGTACTGGTACATCCCATGAGTTGGTATGGCACTTTGACAAAATAATAAGCATTGCGATTTTTGATAAATAAACATCAGAAGCATGGATATAATGTCAGAGTGGGTATCACATCACTGATATCACTTTACTGTTCTGCAGCCTTTAAAACCAGGACAAAAGACAACACTGGTGAAATACCGCCATATAATGGTCAAAATGTACGAGCCTATATTGTCACAAAGCATGATAATGATATCAATTTGTTGCACAGCCCTACTACACATGATAAATCAGAGCTAACTTCCCAATCTCATGTTCCTCCGTATCCAGCTGACACATATCAGCCAAGTGCTGAGGGCAATTTTTGTTAAGATAATTTTTAAACAAGTTTTTTTTTTTCATTATATGAAACTTGACTGGACATCTATGCTGTATGAATCAGCTTATCCAAGGTCTCAGATCAAAACATGAACATTATATGGTTGCACCTGAACACAACTAACTAAATATCGCACCTGGTCAGTAAGTAAGTGTTGGAGCAATATCTCAATAATAATGATGCACACATTAAAAACGTGTGGGCTTGCAGGGAAAGCACACTCTCTGTCTTAAGAATTACGTTAGTAATTACGTTAGTGTATGAACTTTTTCAGGATCAAATCAGTCATCTGTCTGACACTGTTTGAAGCTTTTTTCCTTGAAGGGCAAAAACAGAAACCTGTTGGTAGGCCACAAGCCAAAAGCAAATAACATATTGTATTGTCAAGATGCAAAATGGTACTTAGATCAATCTCTTAAATGACTGACTGTGACTTGTGTCACTCTACCTGCTGTGCTCAGATAATTTAAAAATGATGAATAATTAGGATATCACATAGTTAAAGGAAAATCTTCAATTTTTTGTAGCAAGCATTAGGTATCAAAGCCCTAATACATCCTTGAAATATGCTTATCAGCATTAATAAAATTATATAAGAAAAAATAACATTTATAAGCAGTAATATAGACTGCTTAAGAACATTATTCAAAATCTTGTGAAGACAGTCCGAACGAAATTTTTCAGTTCAACTAACTTTTAACTTGCTGAGATATATATTCTTTATCGTGTTTTTATTAGCAGTTGCAGTCCCTGACAGTGCTGATACATGTCTTACAAACTAACAAAACAATGTCTTATGATACAACAATAATAATAATGATAATAATAATAATAATAATAATTGTTATTATTGTTATTGTTATTGTTATTGTTATTGTTATTGCGGGCCTACTTTGGCCTACAGCAGTGGGCAGTAGTGGTTTGAAGTGTCAAGAGCAGGTGTTCTTGACAGAACTGAAACACAAACTCCATAAAGAGTCCATAAAGAGGTTAATCATTGCCAAGAAAGATCTCCAACAACAACTGGATAAGAGAAAAAAATACATGATCCCTAGAAATGATTACATTCAATTTAACAAGTTAATCTACAAAATACTACACATTTATGTCTTAGTGAAACTGCTTTTAGATGTCATATAGATGTGCAACAGATTGCCGAAGTTTATTGAATGTCAAGATTGGTTTAATAAAATCATGCCAAACTATGATATGAATTAGAGTATGTCAGTTTGTTTGAAGAGTATTTATTAAATTACATTGATATGATATAAACAGGAAAAGTGCATGAGCAGAGGCATTTCATCCACTGCCACAGCTCCACATTTTCCTCTTTGTCTGTGATGTCCATTGTCCATCCGTTGGAAAAACATCATTTCAAAATGTTGCTTACAAAATGTTTTGCTGGTCAGTATATTCTGTGTCAATTTTTTCGTGTGTTTTGATTGATTGTGCTGAAACAGAAGTTAAACTCTAAGAATTTAGTCCGAACATCTGACATTGCCATCGGTGGATGTGTATCATAGTGCGTCCTTAACACACTGGATTGATGACCATTTTACCCTGTTTCTCTCACTGTTGTCAGCAACCCCAGATCCAAAATTTGTGGTCATGGTAAAGAAAAAGCAACATTTATTTAAAAATATCTATATTCTTACACAGTGTAAAAACATGTCACTAAGTGAAACAAGATATAACAAGATTTAGAAAACATTTGAGCACTTATGCAATGTGCTTAATTCCAGCAGTGCTCAAAGGTATCCTGAGGATCATCTTGGACTGCTTGCAAACACTGATGCAGACAACGTAGTTTTTTCAGCTTAACAACTCAATGTTGCACCTTTAAATTGTTAATGTTATTCTGGACAGTGATGATTGCTGAATTATTTGGCTAGCAGGGGCACTGTTTCTTTGGATTTCTTTTTTCCAGTGTTTTTAGAACCACAATTTAAATTTAATTCACCTCCATTGTATTGGGGTGAATGCAGAAATAGCGTGGGGTGAGATAACCTGGGCTGATTACCCAAAGAATCTGTTTAAATTCCACAAGAGTCAAATGAGGAAATATGTATATTTTATGCCATAAAGGGTCAACTGGCTCTTTAAGTACTGACATGACCAACATCTTCACTCCACCTTCAAAACAGTCATAGGGACAGCTTAAACCTGGTGATCTATAGCATTGGATCTGAGCTCTTAATGACTGAGAGGACAGCAACAGGGCTGACTGACCACCAAGGCGCAGGAAGCCAAAGGTGGTGTGTGTGTGTGTGTGTGTGTGTGTGTGTGTGTTTGGAGGGCCTCGGTCACACTCCGTCACGCCTCTGTTCACTGCTGACCCCTGCTCGTCCTTCACGCCGGGGCCAGGAGCACCACCATAATTGCGGTGGCAGCGGCGGCTTAAAACCGCCAAATCATAAAAAAGCCACGGTGAGCTCCAGTGAATTACGAGGAAATATGGCCTTCCTTTACAGCGGGGGCCGTGAATGAAGCCATAAAATTATGAGCAGTTTTTATGATGGCCCATTGAAGTAGGATGCTTGTATATTGATGGTTCACAGGCTGTATCCCTCTTCCCCCATGCGGTGGAAGAGCTGACAAAGGGGCCCCTGTGTAACTATTTTTCATGCATTTAATATATTAATTATCCGGTAAATGTTCCCCAGGCAGTGCTTGGGATAGCAGAGAATGACAGCTTTTCGATGAAGCTCCCGGGTTGGCCCATCAGGCTGCAGTGTATTACGTGGGAAAGGTCATTGCGGGGTTAATGTAACTTTTTATTTGCTGATTTTTCATACACATGGAGGGTGGTAAGGAAAGGAAGCAAGGCTAGTTTAGAAAAGAAAAAAAAGAAGATGTGAGAGCGCAAGACAGAGAGAGATGGGCAGGGACAGAGGCAGAGGGGTGGTGTGTGTTGGGAGCGTAGAAGATAACGCCAGGGTTTTTATTATTGTGTTTGGATTCTGCCTATTTTTTTCCGTCTTGGTCTGATATTGCAGCCTTCCCTCCCTTCCCTACCCCCTCAAAATATGCACACACACCCAGACACACACTGCCAGACACACACTGCCAGAAACACACACACACAGTAGTTTCTGGTACTGCTACAAGAGAGAAAACTGATAGGTGAGCCCACAGTAAAGAGGCATTACTTGGGTGCAACTCACTGATTGTCTGCAATCATCCATATCCCACCTTCACATCCCATCCCAAATCAATTCTTGATCAATTTCATGCCAGAGAAAGAAATCATTTCTCCAAAATGGAGAACATATTCAGTTTGATCATTTGTGCTCTTCCAGTAGTAATTAAACTGCTGGGTGGAATAACAGAAAAGATTATAGAGCTGCTGCTGCTTTACCCCAACTATTTCTTCCCTTTACAAACTTAGATTATGATGCTGGCAGTATCTCTTTCAAACACGGTTGTGAGAGGGGAAAAAAGAAGGAAAAAACTGTTTTTTTAATCACCATATGCACCCTCAGTAATTCAGGTGCTCTGAAGTGCTGTCAAGAAACAATTGAGTAGAGAGTCTGTTGAAGTGATCAATTGTGTGCAGTCCCTAGGTGGGGCTCTCATTTGCTGGTGCATTCCTTCAGCTGATTGAGTTAATTAGGCCGCTCCCACATCCTGCTGATTGGATGTAAACATTAATATGCCAGAAAATGACTCCGTTGATGTTTACTGCAATGTTGTGAGCCACGCTAAATTGATCGGCTAGTGAGAAAAAAAAGAGAAGAAAAAGCAGAGGGCAAGCAGCAGTGATTTGATCCCACTCGGAGATAGTGAGGAGGTTCAGATGCAAGAACACCCTCCTCTTCAACCCCACATCCCTCCATTCTGTTTTTCATCTCTTTCCAAAAGCAGGCCAGGACCAGTTAATTTGTTGGACTTATTCTGGAATTAATCAGATTTTCCTCAAAGTTCAAATTTGTCTGTAAACTTCAAGCACTTTTTAAAAAATTCTCCTCCCTGGTCAACCACCTCACTTTTCCACCCAGCCCTTGTGAATTGCCCTCGCCTCTGAGTTGAAAAGCTGCTGTGGTGAAATACAGAGTGAGGACGGCAGCATGCTCCAAGATGGTCTTTTATAAATCAGAGTGCGGTGTGAAGCCCCAGCTCGATATCTCATCATAGAAGTGGTAGTGTTCAGAAAGGGGCCCAAGCAATGAGCCAAGGCTCAACTATCTATTTGGAGGCGTAGTGCTTTGTGATGGTGTGTGTATGGTGTTTCTATTGACCAGTAAATGCACCATTGTATACTGATTTATGAATATGTACTTTCATGAGTCCTGCATGGTCTTCTGCATTAATAGTTTGGAGAGAAAACATGGTTCATTTGTCAGCAGCACTAAAGTGCATGCAGCTGAATGAACACAGGTAGACGTGAGTACTCACCAGTGTTAATGTGTATTACACTGTCTTGTCTGTCAGTGGCTGTGGCCAATAAGGGATATCGAAAGTTATATTCAGTCTGTCACTCAGTTTCTTTAATTATTTAATAAATCAGTAAATTAAACTACCTCTCTCTAACTTTCCTGTCTTTATATTGAGGTGTGCAATTATGTATTAAAAGCTGCATTCATTTTATTTAACATTATAAACACTAAAATGATTATGTGTAAAATCACATGCTGTATGTCTTGAGAAATGTAGTGATGAACCCACAGAGCAAAAGGCAAGGAGCTTTTTAGCATTTTTTTTAGCTGATTCTTTGGACTGTACTGCCCAGAAGCTCTGCTCCCAAATGTTCCCAGCAACACTGAAAAAATAGACACCAGGTGGTGTACATATTGGAGAATTTAGTGCCAAGAGTTGTTCTTAGAAAAACAGAGAGCAGAAAAAGTAGAATAAATACTGGATGTACATTTAATATGTTGAAACAAACACCATTTGAAATGAACTTACAACAAACAAATAACTTCTAATAACATGTTTTTAAATCCTTTAGCAGGCATTGTAATTGCACCACTGATCTTTATTTTGTGAGAAATTGCTTTAATAATATCTAGTAAAACTAATCTTTGGCTATTTGGCCTTATCCCACTCCGTGAATAGAGTTTGTTACACAGATTATATCTGCTGGTGGCAATCTTGTACAACTTAGCTTAGTTGCACATTTAGGGTAAATAGCTAGCTCAGTAACACTTTGCTTTAATTGTAATTTGATTAATTCTACTTTCTGTTATATTGTAATTATTTATTTATTATATATTTTAAAACATGGAATTACAAGATGTATTTTTTTTACTTTTCATATTTCATTGACTAGTCATCTTTTACCACTGTTGGCCTGTGCATCTGCCGCATAAATGGGTCACCTGGGAAACAGGTATTTAAGTAACAAGACGTCGGCTATTATCAGTCAGATTGAATTTTCTTTAAAAACGCATTTTTCAAAATATTTTCATGAACCCACATGACAAACCTATGTGATTCTATACACCTATACAACTAGCATGTTATACTGAGAAGTAGGTTTTAGGATTGGTCATTTAATACTATAATTGTACTTAGTGAAATATAAGAAATCTATTTTCAGGGCCTACAGGTTAAAGGGGGACAGTTCTTACTTTTATTATTATTCATTTATTATTTCATAACAGTTTGAAAATATGAAACCAAGACTTAACTTATAATACACTGTAATTATCCTTTAACTTCAGGCCCAAAATTCCAAGCTTCCCCCAGTCCTTTCCACTCCAGTATACAAAGCAGTTATGACTATACAGGGTTACAGCTCCAGAACAGGGGGTGGATGTCCCAGCTGGGGGTTGCTGTGGTCTGATGCACCACCAGTAGACCCCCATCTCCCTGCCCATCACATCCCACCCTCATCTCACCCCCCTGCAGTGCATCAAGCCCCATTAACCCCCCACCTGCCTCTCTGCAGGCTCCCTGTGTGCTTAACACAGTGGTGTTAGCATAAAGAATGTGCCTGCTACTGCAGATGAGCTTTGCACAGTTTAATAGAGGTCTTGCAAGGGTCCACATTAATATAGTAAGGCCACTAAGAGGAGGCCATGACTTACACCTCCCACTCCTCCACCCTACAACCTGTCTCCCCCCATTTTTATATCCTTCTTTTTTCGGAGACAAGTCATTTGGCGGTGTGGTAACACGACCGTCCTCACACTGGCGGTACAATGTAAACTTTAACCCTGCAGCTTGGTTATAACCTCCTTCTCTCATCTCTGAGTTTTGACAGCAGTGGTCAAACAGCCACAGTAAGGTGATGACTTGTGCTGCCAGAATCACTGTGCTCCTGTGTTGGGGCTTCTAGCTGAGCAAAGCCTTTGGCATATGGGCCACTTTGTCAAGGAAGGGCTTTGCTGAGGAAGCTTTGGTTTTAGAACAAAGTTACTCCTAAATTCCACCATATCCATGTTCGGTCCGTCTCCGATCCGCCAGAGCAGCAGAGCTGCTCTAGTCTATATGTGTACTTCCACTGGCTCTGCTGTGTTGGGCATCTACTCCAGCAGTCCAGACCCTTCCGCAGCAGATATGCAAGGATTCTATTTCTGCCACATGCTGGAGCACAGTGCATCAATTCAGTCGAATGCAGCACAGAGCAGACAGGAAATCAGACACTGACACAATCATAACATAACATCTGGTACATTTTTTCAGAATAAAACACAAACAAAAAAAAAGCTAAATCCAAGCACTACTTCTAATCCTTCGATTGGGAACACTAACCTTTTGTCTGTTGTTGTTATATGTACATACTGTACTATAGTCGTGTGTGATTCTGTAATTATCTTGGGAACTTATCAGTCTCGCAACTCCAGCTGTCAAAACGCAGCCAGTGGGGGTTTAAGTGGTTTCTGGCTGAAATGGAACTAAGATGTATAACTATAGTAGAATCTGGAAGCTATGTGTCATCCTCCAAGCTGGGTCTATACAGGATGTAAGAGTAGTGTGTGTTCTTTAAGAAGAGGGCAGTGGGTAGTGTGTGTGTGTGGGGCTGAGCGAGAGAAAGAGAGGGAAACAATGACTGTGCTCATAACAGAGTAGTGTTAGCAACTGGAGTGAAGGGGAAAGTTTAGCACTGAAGTTGTCTACTGGCAGTTAACACACAGTACAGGTTACAGTTTGACCAGGAATAAACTCTGCAGCTCCTCAATACCTGACAAAAACCTATATTTGAGTGATAGCTAGCACTGTCATTGTTACTATAACTGAATTTGCAGCTGTAGCTCAGGAGGTAGAGCAAGTTGTCTAGTAAGGGAAGGTTGTTGGTTCAATTAGGGTTGATTGAGTCAAAGGGGCCTGTTGGGCCTTGGCGGAGGTATGTGCTGTACTGAGTACTCTTGGTTTTAATGTTGTTTACAAAAATGACTTGATTTGTCTAAATTTGATAGGCTGTAAGGCTCTAATAAATAAAAAGCAGAAGCCAAATAAAACTGGCAGCTGCCATCTTGAGGTGTCCTCCAGCACAGCAAACGTGGGAATCTCCTATCCTATCACAGCCTTCCATCCAACATGATACAACCACTGTGTAGGACTCCATGTTGTTCATTCTGTCCAACATTTTTGCATTGAGTGGTGTAATAGTTTTGGGCTCAGAGCTTTGAGTGTTGACTTGAGTGCAGGTGTAATGTTGATTCTTACAATTTCTTAGCTGTGGTACCATGCAACACTCTACACACACATCTCCACTTTCTCTACTCACTGATTGTTATTTTTACCTTCCTGACTCCTTCATAATTTTGACCCTTGCACCCTATCTACCACTGTCCATGCCCATCTCCCCCTCGTATTTTAGTCTCCCCCTGCCTTTCTTCCCACTCTACCCTTTTCGCTTTCCATCTAGTTCCATTTGTAGCTATACCACCTCCCTCCATGCCACTCCCCCACACCGCCCCACTCCCTCATCTCCCTCCCCACCACCACCACCGATGCCCCCCACCTCCCCTGTTTCCCTTCCTGCACAGCCGTCACTCTGAATTATTTTCAATGAGCTCCTTTATAGCGGGCGCCAGATCTCAGCTCCAACTCATCACTGAGCACAGGGCTGGGAGGACGCGCTCTGCATTTCGATCAGCTCTGAGCCTCCACTTTGCTATTAACCCCTTTCACACTAAACCCCCCCCCCCCCCCCCCCCCCCCCCCACCCCACCCCCAGCTCACTCTGTTTCTCTACCCATGTTTATGCTCTCACGTCTCTACCTCCATCTTTCAACTGATTTTTGTTTTTATTCGCCATTTTCTGTGAAGTCTTTCCTTCTGCCCCATCCCCACACTCATGTCTCCTAATTCAGATTCTTTATGAGCATGATTTTGTTTCTGAAACAAGTGCCATTTCCATGATCCCCAGTTTCATATTCAAAGCCAAGTGAGATGATAAAAATGTAGAAGTTTACATAATGTTATATGTGTGATGAGAGAATTCTGTAGCAGCATTGCAGCAACTCATGTACTTTCAAGTTAGTCCTTTAAAGGCCAGCACAAGGGCATATCAGGGCATAACCATGACTGCAACAATGTACAGTCATAGTGTAGAACCTACAGGAGGTAAAAGCATTCAGGTGTTTGTTTTTTATTTTTGCATAGTGAATTCAGCCTTAATGCTCGGATGTTGAGTCTTAGTCTTTCATCCGATTTTATTTATTTTTGAATCACAAGAGATGTTGAGCTGGGTTGCTTTACTTTAAGAATAATGTTATTAAAAAACAAAACAAAACAAAAAAAACAATAAAAGTGATTTTGTGACAAGTATACTGCAGATAATGAATCTCATTTATTGATTTTAATGAAACACAAAGGTCCGGTACAATAGGGTCTGACAAAATGACTTAATATTCAATGAAAGTCTGAAATTTCTGAATCTGCATTTTCGAAATTCCTCACCCATCTTTTTTACTCATCCCATAATGCAACTCAGTAGTATGAGTCGCTATTTTCTTCCTGTCAGGTGAACAACCACATCTTTCAAATTCATTTTGTTAAAGACTTAATTAAAACTTTTTTAAGAATTGCAAGGCTGCATTCTATTGCAAGTCAATACAACTTACTCTGATAAATAACAAGTGTGTGACACAGGCAGGAGGATGGAGGAGATGAAGAGACACACAAAAAAGAGCCCAGGCTTTGTCCCAATGACAGTTAGCTTTTTTAATCAGGAGTGAAACTTTAAATGCAAAAAATGATCAAAAGTTGTCTGCAAACATTACAATTGAAAAAAAAACAATATAACAAATAATATGTCTGCACTTTACCAAATAAAATCTGCATTAACCTTATCAGAAGCATTTGGATGACTGAGATATGTGGTCCAAATAGATTTACTACTGGCAAGTGCTTTATCCATATTGTCCATTGGCCAAAGATGGAGTGACCTTAATGGAAACCATAATATCTGTGAAGAATAGAGATATTATATATTAATTTTGTCTCTCCCCTGTTTGTATAAAACTTTAGCAAACTAAGTGTCCTTGTGTCAGGACATTTTGACACATATTTCCATTGCTGCTGAGCAGCCACACACAATTTCCATCCCACTCCCACACCTCCTGCAATCTCTCCACTCAGTCCGCCTGCTGTGGGAGAAACCTGCCCTAGCACATCCTCCTGGCAGAGCAGTAAACACTTCCCTGTTTCCTGTCTGATGATGTTCAACAGAGCTGTGGATACATATCACTCACTCCCTGTGATTCTGTCCAAGACTTCGTGTGAATGAAGTTTTTATATTTTGTGGGGGAAATTGCTTGCTGGCAACACAGTTATACTCAGAAATGTGATGATATCAAGGTGGTATCATTTTCCATGTGCTAAATGTAGAACATGAGTAGGCCACAATGAGCTTAGATTTTCCTGAGAATAAGTTGCAATTACTGTACATTACTATAAAAAGCTGCATCCGTAGGGCTTTGGCACAATAAGAATCCACTATGAACGGCCCTCACTTAACTGGACTCTAATAGAACCAGTGTTAATCTCTTTGTCTGTCATCCTGCTGCTTCAAGGCAAGATTAAACTGTAGTGTTAAAATAAGTCAGGAATACCCCTAAACAGACTCTCAGTCTCACTCTCTCCAGCAGCTCGGAGGCATGTGCCAACAACGAGGAGCATCCTTTATCACAGAAATATATCTTCAAGACTCCTTGATTAGTAAACGGCAGCAATGACCCATCGCTGGCTTTGCTTCACTCTTCACCCATTTGATGAAGTAGCCTATAGGAATGTAGGACATGCTGGAGATATCTCTCCAGCAGCAGCCAGCCACCATTGTTAAGAATAACGTCTGTTGCCTGCAGGAATGATTTGTCATCTACAGAGAGTTCAGGTTTGGTGGCTGTCACTCCCTTTTCAAGTTGGAAAAGCCTGTTTGTTTGAAGATCACTTGACTGTGCTGAATCAATTAAGTCATCCATGGCTAATCCAGGAAGAGTGTGAGGAATTGATTTGGGGATGCAGCCAAGTGATGGGTTTGACAGTGGCATTGTTTATCCTATATGTGCTGAGCTTTGATGTGCTGAGTATGATATAGCCTTCTGTTAGAACAAGACCAGCAATAGGAGAGCAAAAAGGCAGAGTGAGAACAGCATGCACATACAGTGGGCAAGTCAAGAGTTTGATTGTCTGTGTCCATCTCAGATAGTTTATTATGTTTAGGTTCTACAATCTGTAACAGTTTACACCATTGTAATAGACAGTACTCTGATGGATATGGCTGAAAGTCGTGCATTATTTTCAGATAACTACACATCTGTAATTTTGCATCATCATCATTGTTCCTAAATTCATCCTTACAGGTGGAGGGCAACCCGTGAGGTTTGTGAAAAATAATACTAATATTATGTCACATGCATAATACAATACAAATACAATATAAATCAATACAAATACAAATACAATACATAACATTTTGTATTTTGTATGACACATCATGTACCGCACATGCTTGTAGTGTAATCCAAGCATTCCACAACGCATGTTTGTGTTATGTTCCGGCGGCGATATGGCTGTAAAGGCAGATCGTGGTCATTCTAGACCAGGGGTACTCAAATACAAATCTTAAAGAGCGACAAAGATTTTTTTCAATGACTCAAATATCCATGTATTGAGGTCAATCAGGTCACATGCAATAATACTGTAATACTCAAAACAAAATGTCCTTTTCATTCAAAACAAAAATACGAACTAAAATAAAATGTCATTTCCATTTTGACATGAATCATAATACATAGTTGAATATTTCCTCTTTTTGTTTGCCTACAAACATTGTGTCCATCACTTCAGTCATGCATTATTTTATTATTTCTGCATCTGAGAATGGCTTCTTGTGCTTACCCAAAATCCACAACACTCTAAGTGAGCACTCTGTTGCTTTTTGTTGTTGTGTCATAGATGTGACGATTTCAGTCGCATTTATTTTTGTTGTACTTACCTCTGAATTTTGAAATGTCTCTTCAAAATTCCTATGCTTCGTCTCATAATGCCGTTTCAAATTGGAAAGATTCATCACAGCTATAGTCTCCTGGCATATTAAGCACATGGGTCTTGTGCTGGATGGAGGGAGAATGAATGCACATTTTTCAGACCATTCTTCTTTGAATTGCTGATTTTCACTGCTCACTATTCTTTTAGCAGTGAACTTGGAACACGCCATTGTCATGCAATCTAGGCTCCTACAGTCAAATGTCAATATGCGAACTGCTCCAAAAACGAAAGTTAAAGTTAAAAATTGCACTCGCAGCAGTGAGTGACCCAGCTGTCTGTGTATCGTTGGCATGGAGACAGGTCCCAGTATACGCATGCTGACCCAACCAGAACAGATAGTGAAGGAACAACAGTTCGGGGACCACAAATAGGAGGCCGGTGATTGAGGACCGCTGTTCTACACAATGCTGGTACTTCCACCAGGTATTCCATGGCGGGATTCAGCAGCATCCCAGAAGCAGCTCTCCAAGGAACATGCACCAAGACTCGGACAGTGGGCTGGTATTGTGTATCCAGTCGAATTTCAAAATAAAACAGCCTGTGTAAAATAAGAATTGAAAGCTTAACAAAGTCTGAAACAAAAACATTAAACACAAATAAAACACTGGCAGACACGACACCCCACTTTTGAAATGCTCCCAATGGGGTATGAATGGAACAAAACTGCGTGCAAGGTGGAATCAAGGCACAATCCGTGGTTCGATGCCCTGCTTCAACTGCATGTCAGAGTGTACATGGGTAAGCTATGTGAACCCCAAAATAATCTCAATTCCATCATTGTGAGTATGTTCTAAAGGCTGAGCATGGCTAGCAATCAGTAGGTATTATAATGGATGACATATCAGTTTCATATTCACATTAAAAGAGTGCAATTTAGAAACCATGAGAGCTGCAATTACATTCATAACAAAAATAATTAACAGTGTCATAGCAAGCTGTAAGAGGTGGAAGGTTTAGTTCTGTTAATAAACAAAGGCATTTGTTAAAGACACATCACTGTATCTTTGATATTACATACCATATATATGATATGGGGGATGTGCCTTTATGCTGTTCATAAACACCAACACAGTGGTGGGTGGTCTCTCTAGATAACTGATCTAGGCAATCACCTAGATGATAGATAGCAGGTTCTGTAAAAGTTGTCTTGATTCTCCGGTTATACATTTAAACAAATTTCATATCATTGTTTCATATTTTGACATTCCAACAATCTTGCAGAGTGGTGCACAGAGAACAAGCTACTGCTCAACGTCAGCAAAACCAAGGAGCTGAGTGTTGATTTTAGAAAGAAGGAGGCAAAGTGTCACACCCCTGTCTACATCAGTGGAGCTGAGGTGAAGCAAGTGAATAATTTTAAGGTCCCCAGAATTTCCATCACGGAAAACCTATCATGTTCTTCATATGAAAATAAAACATCTACAACTTATTGTTGTACAACCCTGTATTGTATAATGACAAAAAATGACACTGACTCTTGAAAAGCTTCCCCTAGGTCCAATACTAGGCAGCAGCATGTCTGTCAGTGTGTGAAATCACGATTACCATGAAAAAAAAGTGACAGTATCCAACAAAAACTGTCAACTGTGTAACTTACCAATGAGTACAATATGACTAAATTATGTGAAGTATACCACGTATCTTAACACAGATGAACCAAACTGTTGGAAGAGTACCCAAGTTCACGTTAAAGCTGACTAAGTGATTTTACAACAACTAAGCATCTGTTATTCTTATTCTATTTCATCATGCTTCACGCAAGTTGATTGATGTAGGCCCGCAATGCCAGTTTAAGATTAATATTCATGATGGCAATATGTGCTCAAAAAATCGGATACTTATTCAGGGGACCTTCCGTATACCTGCACTGTGTACACACATTTTAATTTCCACAACTGCCTTGATGGAAATGAGCTTTGGTGTGGAGTGCTTGGCCAGCTGCTATATACCCTTCCTCTCCTCCAGAATTTTCACTGTAAACTACATTTTTGATAAGAGCAAACTTTTCAGTCATTGACAGTCTTCTCAATCAATATCTCCAATCACTGTGGAATATTGGCATCCCATCATACAATCCTCCAAACTGTGCCTTGCTTTACTGCCTCTCTTTGTTATGGCAGGCTGATCAGTGCTGAGTACCACTCACCTCAGCTCCACTCCACATGGAGGACCATCACTCCACACGCAGATTACTGTAATTGTTCCAACTTTGCTCTGTACCAAATAGAACACCAGGCCAGTCAATGAGAGCGCTCTCCAATACAGGACTCAGGCCATTAGCACGCCTCAAATTGATTTCTGTCAGTGAGCACTCTATAATTATGCTGCACCTCGTCCAGCATCATATTTTGGTTGAGAATGGCTGTTTCTTGGCTTTGTTGTCAAAGATAACTTGTCACAGACAGTTGGATATTAGTGAGCATTTGTGATACGTATTATCATTTCACACTAAAAATCTAAACTTTTCACTTGTAGAGCACACACTGAAAAAATAAACATTATGGGTTTGATTTACAAAAGGTGATAGACAGGAAAGACAAAAAACACTCAAACTGGCCTGACATGAATCTGTGAGGAGGAATCACCAATGAAGTGATATGAACAAGTGGTGCCAATATAAACATGTTGAACACTCCCATTTTACACCTTGTCCTAACTGCATGCGAGCGTCTGGTGCAGCATTATGTCAGACACTGGCTATCCACACTGAATCCATTAAATACACATTCAGTTACATCCTGTAAACAAACCACATACCTATCAGCTGTGTGCTGGACTTCAGATTGAAGAATTAACCAGTCAAGTAAAATATAGGTGAAGACAGTCAGTCTTCATAGTTTTGTACTTTCTGAAATGAAAACGCACTTCTAATACTGTGATATTCAGAATGTTTTTATTTACTGGATATGACATACATTATCGCCAACAGTGATAGAGATGGTGTGTTTTCTACCAGAAACTTTCAGCTCCCTGGCAATCACCGTTCAGCCAGCTGCCACCTTGTTTAGATTTTTGCAGCAAAATGAGAAGGTATTGTAAGAACTCTTCATTTTTAACTTGAACCAACCACTCATTGTCCAAGACACTTGTCTGAAACAAAAATAGAAAGGGGGCGTGGAGGTCAAAATGGTGCATCGTACGGCACAGTGCCGTGTCTCTTGTTGCCACTGAAGACACTAGCATAGGGAACAGTAAAAGCAATCTGATTTTGACACTGACGCTGACATCACACAAACCATGCATGATGGAAGGTCTAGTGTGACTATGTGAGTAAGGCTTAAGGCCCCCACACACCGCCCAGACGTCCAACTGCCTTATCCGACCACCCTCTGACCACTCTGTTGCCTCTCGTCTGACCCATTCGGCACAAAAGTTGCACTGAAACACACCGCTTCGACGTGCTGCCTACTCCACAGCAGCGTGTACGTTCTGCGCTTGCACGAGATGTAATAAGCGGCTGGCGCTTGTGTTGTGAGTTGTAAACGAGAGGCTTATGCACGCAGCTCTCTTTACTTTCGATCAAAGCGAAACTTAACTATTTCAGACAAAAACAGCTGCATACTAAACACGCAGCGAGGCGTTACCAAACGAACACATATTAATTCGTCCTGAATGGACATAATAACAGCCAGTCTCATGTCAGTACTCCACAACATAAAAAAACAAGAAATGACGGAACGGCGTGCGTAGAAATCCAATGCGCACACAGTATTCCGCACCTCCCACACACAGCGCTGATTCGCTAGCACACCGCCAATCAGAGAATCCAATGGCTCAGACGTCCGACAGCCCTCCTCCTCAGACTTCGCGTGCTCAGTCGGAGCAGACAACGTCCGAACGGCTCCGAAAGCTTCCAACGCAGCTGAACACACCGAACAGAAATGTTCCCGACCTCGTCCGAGTCTCTCCAAACGCTTCAGACGTCCAATGGTTGGGCCGGTGTGTTGCTGCCTTTAGGGTCTTTAAGTTTGCTAATGCAAAATAATATTCTGTACATATAAGATGCTACATTTGGTGTTGGTGAACACAGACACATGTGCAAACAAACAGATGTATGCTTTTACATTCTCTGTGCTCAGCAGAGGTCATGAGCAGCTGAAAGACTTTCTGTGGAATTTTTCTTGTAAACTGAGCTGAATCTTTGCATTTGCTTCTGACCACCAGGGGGCCCAGACAGAGGGGAAAAGAACATCATGTCACGCACAACAATAAACACATGAAAATAACACTTCATTTAATTCAGCCCAGCCCTAGGAGGGAGGAGCATGCATTAGAGAGATGTTTTTTTTGGTCTTGACACATTAATCAGACTCTGTAGCAATCTGAAATATTAGACTAATAGAAGTTTAAGGAACCTGCTTAAACATGTCAATGAAGTGGATTAATATATGTATGAAAACAGAAACAGTACTTTTCCCAATGAAAGTCACAGTAACAAAATGCAGTAAGAGGTCAGTCTGTAACTGACAACGGTACCAAGACGTTTATATACTGTATGAATTATGTTATACACTCAGCATTTGTCTTTCTTCTGTATACACACAGTGAATGTTTGACGACAACACACAGTGACTGAATGATGTGTGTGTGTATGGAGGTGGTGTAGCAGTTCACTGTTCATCTGAGCTGAGGATAGCAACAATTTCAAACAGTGAAAAAGAGGCACCGCTGTTGCAGAAATACACTTCAAAATTACTACTGTACAATAGAGGAAATTGTAGTTTAGACAAAAGCCAAAGAAAAGTGACCATTCTGTCAATAAACAGAGTGGTAATTACAGAGAAGGAGGCAACTATTGCTTCTAATCCTCCATCTCTAACCGACTGCCAAAATCCTCCTTCACACACACACAAAGCTTCTCCCTGTGTAATGACAGTTTATAGAGCAACATTGTACAGCCACATAATAGCCATGTTTTAATTTGCTCTAACAACTCTAATTATGCCTCTTATTGATTCAGGCCCACATTTTAATAGGAGCAGCCACGCCTCTTGTATTACCAGCCATTGAAGGTGTTCAATGGTGAACATTCGAAGCTTCTCCTCCTCTTCATCCCACATGGATGTGTCCCTGACAGTGTAATTTGTTGCTCTGATTCTGAGGCCACTGTAAACATCACACAACAACAGTCATTTTGGCACTCAAAGACCTTGTTCTGCGACCACCTCCCCCTCCCAGCAGAAAAGGAGACAGGGAGAGAGGCGACAACAAAAGGTAAAGAATGGCCAGTTTATTGTTGACTGCACCCAAGTGGGTCAATCTGTTTTGCAGCAATAGCTCTCCTCATTTTGTTTCTAATTGCAGTGATAGATTTGGAGTCAAGGTTGCTAGAGAGGAACACTTCTAGATGTGTGTCTAACCTGTACATTTATGTCTCTGGTGGTTCCTTTATCATCTTGTGGTAATACAGTGTTAAGATATGAAAAAAAAAAGAAACCCTCACAAATCTCATTAAATGCTTTTAAGACTGCCGTTATCCTTCTTGTCAGTTGACTTACAACGGTGTTTAAAAACAGTGGCACAAAATTTACCTCAGCATCCTTAACATGGGAGCTAAGACATCTGCATATATCCTTGTCAGTCTATTACACAGTGTATACAAGTTTAAAGGAATGATGACACACAATATGTAAAGTTGAGTATTTTAAGCCCTCAAATGCATAAAAAAAAGTGAGAAGCATATTTTGAAAATGTATATTATGGCCTGTGTTTTTGGTGTCTGTTCCTTGTTTGTTGTGCCTGCAGAGGAGCAGTGAGAGGCTGGGCCGAGTTTCACATCACCGTGAGGCAATCAATGCCTGCTTAAAAGCCTTGGTTTTCACACTACCTGCTGCCAGATGATTTTGCCACATCAGCGTGGTATGGCTTCTCTAAGCCTCTTGTCTGTGTATTATGTTACTTGGAAACCTGATTAACTTTTGTGTTTCCTCCAGCGTTCACTAACTATCCCAGTTGCCAGTGGCTCTGCACCCAGCAACCCAGCTCTTAGCACCTCTGTGACCGGTATCCTCACCTCGAGCTCAACCTGAGCCTCAACACATCCCCTGGTCCACCAGCACCACAGTGAGCTACCCCGCCTTTCCTCCAACAGATAATTGTGTTATGTAGGACAGAAAGGTCAAAAGTTGTCAGAAAAATAAATACTCAGATTTAGTGCAGGTATTTGCAAAGTCGACTTAATTACAGTAAGTACAACAAAGAAAACAACAACGACAAACACAATACAAATATTTGTATTTCATTACCAAGGGCGGATATCTCCACTCACTATTTGGGGAACAACAAACCGGAAAATTTCTCAAGAACAATTCCTGGAGCGGACATTAAATCTGCCATCAAAACGTAAGGGTTGTATAGGCTTGTTAATAACGTTAAAATAACTATATCAACATTAATAATAGTTATTAATGCTCACCTCTATTCTACCATGTATAATAAACAACAGAACAACTGATAACTGGGGGCGGCTGTGGCTCAGTGGGTAGAGCAGGTTGTCTAGTGATCGGAAGGTCACCAGTTCGAATCCCGGCTCCCCCTAGTTGCATGTCGAAGTGTCCTTGAGCAAGATACTGAACCCCAAATTGCTCCTGGTGAGCAGTTGGCGCCTTGCATGGCAGCCTCCCTCATCAGTGTATGAATGTGTGTGTGAATGTGGCATGTATTGTAAAAAAAAAATGCAAACCATACAAAAAAGGTTACAATTTCCTATAAAAAAAACCCTATTCCTGCAAAGTTAATTCAAAGCTGTTGCATGGTTTTGAGCTCACCCAAGGTGTCAGAAGCTCTGTAAGTGTCTCTGGTATTGATCTGTCGGAGTTTGAACATATACTACTATATACTTAAATTGAGGTGTTAGTCTATATGTTTAGCTATATCCGTATTGTTTAGCAAACAAGCCGGATTAGTTTAAAATCAATTATATAGCTAACAGGTAGCCAGAGTGGCATTGCAAGGAATCAGGTGGACTTCTCTCTTGTCTCATAGTATTTGTTTGTAGAGCCAAGTTTTGAACAAGCAGGAGATCACCCAGTAGCTCAGCCCCGAATACATGCGTTACATTAAATTAATCATTTGACAAGGTCCAGTTAAGATAAATCCTTTTAACTTCTGCATTCCTAAATTGAGAAATCATGATTGTACTGTGATTTGTATGTCAAAGGAAAGCTCACAGTTAATGATCACACCCAAATTGCAGGCCCAGTGCCTAAATGTAGGGAAGGCAGCTCTGGAGAAAGACAGTCAATTGCTGAGTCTCACTCCCAGGTCGTCAAATGTTGGGTTGAATATCAACTTATTGAATTGGTATTTGACATCCTGTGAATGAGACTCAATAATCAATTATCTTTCTTCAGAATCACCTTCCCTGCCTTGAGAGGCAGGGAACAAGTACAGATTTCCAAGATTCTTTTTAAACTCACAGGTTAGGTTTAGGGGTTCAAATAAAAGGACCTCTCATTAAAACTAATTGAGCTGGATGTTCAGCATTTGATTTCAGATAGGACAAGTCATAACATGACACAATTTGGCTATGTCAGATTATCTGAATTCAAAGGATACATAGGTTGCATATAAATAGAACATATGAAAGGACTGAAAGTAAAGGACTCAATCTAAAATTGTGCAAATTTGAAATGAAGAAGCCTCTGAATCAGTTGCGTGCAGTAAATCATTGACAACCTTTTAAGAACTATTTCTGTGCTGGTTGCAGAATCATGATCGGTATTGCTGTAGATATTACTGTAAGAGAAGAGTAAGAGAATAACTGAGAGGCAGCACTTTTATAAAATTTAAGAATAAAAAGGTATTTTTGAAATCGGTCTAAAATTGCCTAAAGCGCTACTCCAGTCGGTATAATACATTACCATCACTACCAGACTGCTGTTTTAGCAAGATGTCCATTACATGGATAGCGAGGGCATAGATATTAGCATGATAGCAATAGAATATTAGCGAGGGTAGCTATTCCCTTTTCTCCATGTACCTTTTGCCCTTCAACCTTTCATTTGTTTAGACGTCCTGTCCTCGTTCTCACCAGCCTTTTAAAACCCTGCCCTTCACATGCCCCTCACTCCCATTCCTGTCATAACTCATTTTCAATACAACAGCAGGAAAAAAAAATGAGCACAGATAAAACACAGGTCACCTTCAAAGTACTTGGCGTGATTATGGTGAATTTGCCATCGGAGAAAGTGTTTTATTAGGATTTTTGACAACTAAGTCTCCTCAAACCGTTGCATAAAAGCTCTAATACAGTCTGTCGTTGTCTTCTCAAGAGCTGGACATAAAAATAAAGTGCTGAGAGGGATGTGTAAATTGGATCCATTTTGAGGACCATGGAGATGTCTTGGCACTTGGAGGTAATGTGCACATTTTTACTCCTTGACAGTCGCAAAAAGAAAGCTTGTTTGACCTTGCAAGTAAGAAATTATGTGTTTGTTTGTTTTTTGTTAGGTTGTTTGTACAAAGTTTAAGGACAATTCCAGTTTAGCAGGACTTGAAAGTGTGACAAAATAATTTAAACCTTAGGTCCACTTACTAGCTTTCCCCAGAGCCTTGTTGGCTCTATTGTTATAAAGTTCGATTGTGATTACATGGTCTAGTATTCAGTCATGTAAAAGCAAAATGTTGTACAGAGAAAGCTCTAGAAAAAAAAGCAAGTACAGACACACTGAGTTTATTTTTTTTCCTCTCACTGCTGGTATGATGACATCATAGCCTAGTACATCCATAACAGCTTAACCATAAATTGTGTTTACTAGACCTAGAATTTTACTCACTCATAGATACCAGCCACCTTAATTCAAGTGGTGTTTTTAATCAAGATCAATGCATCATTCTCTCAAATTCATGAAAATGTAAAAAAAAAATGGCTTAAGGAAGGAATGGGGGGTTGGGGTTTGGAATTTCTACACTGGGCAGGGACCTATTCACCTGTTCAGTAGTTTTTTGTGTAATCGTGCTGACAAACCAATCAACCAAGAAATGGTCATGGGTGAAAACAGTTGCCGATGCGAACATATGCAATTGTTGCATTCACTTTTAACAGTCATGTTTCTGGTCATGTGGGAAATGTAGGGCTTCGGTTGAATAGTCCTTTTTTGCCTTTTTTTTGGAAAGGTTCCTAACTGAGTGAAAGGACCCGGTGGCAGTTCAGTTGCACCCAAGATAAGAGCTGTTTGAACTCTCTAAATTCTGAGAAACTGTGTTTCATTGCTTCCATTCGCATCCCCTTTAGCATAGGAATGAGTTGACCATCCTTTACGAAAGGAAAGGAGATTAATCTGCCCCACAATTCACTGCGGCAGCAACATTTAATCAGTGTACCACTCAGTCGTTCACTTAAACAAACGATCCTCTTTTCACAGCACACATCCCCAGTCTGACTGTGACAGCTGACTGGTGCTCCTGGATATGCGGCTAAATAAAAAAACTGTTAAATTGCAGGGCAAAAAAACAAAACAAGAAAGATGTAAAAATACTACGGAGAGCTTAAAGAAACTGCAATATTTGATGATAAATCTCTCTGGGTCTGTCACTATGAGCAGTCCCTTTCACATCCTACATAGTTACGCGATCCATTGTTGTTGGTGTACTCTAAATATTCACAAAAACAGACAACTTTGGATTTTAATTCGACACCAATAGAACAAACACACTTACTCTTGAGAGGTTACAGTGATTCTTATAAACTGGTGAAGCAAATAAATTCCCAACACTGTGCTCAAAATTTCAGCCCAATTTTCTGTTAACAAGTCACAATTTGGCAAATGGCCTTTCTTGACTTTTTGCACTGCTGCCTTTGTTTTCCCCTGGTCACAGAGCTGTGAGATTGTTTTAGCAGTGGCGAGGTGTTGTTCTTCCCTCTCCTCCCACCGGGTAGGAGCTTACCCAATAAATGCCAGCCAGCCCAGGTGTGAATTGTGGCTTTGGCTTGTCTTGCTGGCTAGCTAAAAGCCTGCTGTGTTTGTGTGCTCTCTGACATGCCTGTGTATTTGTGTTTTCAGCGCCAGTGTTCCTTGACAACTTGGTGGTGTTTTCACTGTCAGTAGAGAAGTGTTGGAGGTCAGAAAGCCAAGTGGAGGGAGTAAGAAAGAAGAGGGGAGATGTGAAGAATACTAGTAAGCTTTTGTTTGTTTTAGCTCAAACATCATCAGTTCACAATTTACAAGGCCACATGGATGTATGCAACGAGTACTTATCATGATTCCACAGAAATTAGAAAAAAATCACACTGAAGTTTAAACTAGTCCCATCCACATGTACCTTCCACGTTCGATATAAAAGTGCTCCTGTACTGTGTGTACACACACACACACACACACACACACGGTTCCTTGGGCCACAGGCAGGGAAGGGAGCCCCTGTTTAATTTTCAGCCTCCCTGTGAAGTGTGCAGAGGGTGCCAGGACTGATGACACGCAGGTATAATCACCAGCAGAGGGGATCAGTCACAGCAGTAGTGTGCTGCCCATCATGTCCACCCATCACAGCACCCAGCAGTCCACTGTGACACCCAGAGGCATGACCCTGCGTCTGCAGCATACCCCCAAAACACCCAGGAGTGAGAGGGGATGGGCTGAGAGACACCGGGGTGAGAGGGCATGAGGACTTCAGGGTGATGGGATGGCAAAATGAAAGAGGCAGAAATGAAAGAGGTGAGACAAGTGGAGAGAGAATATTTGGGTATTTGACTACCTCAGAATGAGACTCAAAAATCAACTTCTTTTCTTCAGTGTTCTCAAATTGTCCCTCATAATGCACACAGGCTTGCTTCACCTGTCTGTTTCTCTCCTTTCTGTTTTTGTCAGCAGTATGTTTTATAAAGTGGGCCACAAAACTCAAAATGCATTTTGTATTTCCTCACCTGATTCAGCCCAGCTGCCAGGATAAACTTTTAGCAGTTGTGTTTTCCGCATGTCATATTATGTTCATATTACATGTGGGGATGGTGGATATTTTTGTCGAGGGACTGCGTCATTTCATCATTGCTCTAACCTTAACCAAGTATTTGTTGTGCTGAAACCTAGCCAATGTTGTGTTGTGTTGTGATGAGAAACATAGAATCTGTCGGTTTAAGTTAACTTTTGCTCGTAGCTACTTACTATGGTCTGCCAGCTCAACCACCACACTCCCAGAGACCGCTCCACAAACATTTGAACTGAGACATCATCAGTTCACAATTTACAAGGCCACATGGATGTGTGCCTGAAACTTGTCCTCTGCATTTAACCCATCACTAATTGTACATTGTAAGTATACACACATATACACACTGCAAACTAGGAGCAGTGGGCTGCTCGGGGAGCACATGGGGGTACCTCGGCAGTAACCCAGGAAGTGAACTGGCACCTCCTAAGCTACCAGTCCACTTCCATATCGTGGTCTGTAGCTGGATAGGACTTGAACTGGCCACCCTTCGGTCCCCAAGCCAAGTCTCTACCGACTGAGCTACTGCCGCCTATGGGACACTACAACATTGTTTTGTGGAATCAGAGAAGGCTTAGGAATGTGTTCCCCATAGCTGCTGGGAGCTACTGCGAGAGCATGGAGTACCTGGCCTGTTTCTGCGGGCTATCCAGTCTGTACTTGAACCTGTATCCGTACAGGTTTTGGACTCCAACAGGGCTGTCCCTTGTCATCAGTCCTGTTTGTGATATTCATGGACAGGATCTCGAGGCACAGCTGTGGAGAGAAAGGTATCTAGTTTGGGAACTGATGAATTGCATTTCTACACCAGTCAGATGATATGGTTTTGCTAGCTCCCTCTGGCCTTGACCTCAAGCACACTCTGGGGTGGTTTGTGGTCTTGTGTGAAGTGGCTGGAATGCGCATCAGCACCTCTACGTCGGAGGCCATGGTTCTCTGCCATAAAAGTGAATGGGAAAATTAAGCTTGGGATCACTTCACTTGAAAACATAAGAAGATACTCAGATTAGCAATCTGCTGTTTTTGTTCGCTTGTAACTGCATTCAGCAATAGCATACTCCCCTGTCAGCACAGAAAAATAATCTTTAATAATAATATCCTTTTGAAACTAAGGGATCACTGTAGACAACATAATTCAATTCCAGTTTCGGTTGAGAAAGGAAATTATACCAATAGACCAATGTAACTGCTTGAGGAACATAGTCAGAGAAACTAAAAACATCAGACAATGGACTTGTTTCTTTCATCAACGCAACTCTACTCCTGCCAGTCTGCCTGCCTATCTGTCTGTCAACAAAACACGCACGCACGCACGCATGCACGCACACACACACACACACACACACACACACTATATCTTTAATCCCACCATCCCTCCCCCTTGAACTTTATCACCTATTAACTGCAGACCAAGTAAATCCCACATTGAAAAAAAGACAGGGGGTTGGCCAAACACACAAACACACACACACACACACACACACACACACACACATTTTCACAAAGAAACACTCCTTCCTTCCAGTCTATAGCCAGTGGGCTGGCACGTAGGTGCCCTTGCTGTATGACATGATGGGGCAAAAAACAGTTATTTCCCACTACATGGTTTTTCAAATTGAGTCTTATCCACCATCACCATCACAGCTCCCTCTCCGTCTTTCCCTCTTTCTCTTCTCCGACTTGTCACCTTTCCACCCCATACCATCCATCCACCACCTCCCTTACTCTCCTCATCTGTGACCGTTTTTCTTAAACCACGCTGTCCTCAGCGTTTGAGCTGGATTAGTCGGAGGAGGCGCAGGTGCTGACCTGCAAGATGGGCCGAGCTGATGGCACCTGCCCTGTGGGGTCGGCAGTTACTAGGCCAGGACGAGTTGTGATGATGCTGCATGCTTAACCTCAGTTCTTCAGGCTGGTTAGACGATGGACACTGGCTGTGAGAGATCCTAATAAATATGTTTGCTGAAGGTGAGGCTCAATTTAAGGTGGCTATAGGGGCAGAGACAATCCGCACAATCCTGAATTTGAGCAAGTTTGAGCATTGATGTGAGGAGCCAACTTGTCTGTTGGCAGTATATGTATTAGTATTCGTATATGTGCTACCTTCAGCACTTATCTGTTACTAGTAGAAGAAGAAAGCTGACAGTTAACTTAAAACAGTAGAATTGGAGCTGGCAAATTATCTCTTAACTACCTGTGATGTGTGTTTGTGGGTTTGTGTGTGTGTGTGTGTGTGTGTGTGTGTGTGTGTGTGTGTGTGTGTGTGTGTGTGTGTGTGTGTGTTTGTGTGTAGACAGTAACAGTTACTCAAAGGATATATAAGGATTCTATATAATTTTCCAGGAACAGAAACTACATCAACAGCGTGGTGGAAGGTGACAAAGACATAATCATTGCCAGTGAACAACAGGAGCTGCCTTGCTCCTGCTGCCAGGGACAGGCGCTGTTTTCTCAGTATGTGACAAAGAGTCTGTAAGACAGACAGTATTACAAGGATTTTTTCACTAATCAATATGGTATTTTTTCATTAGATAAGTTGCCTATAAGACACTACCTGCTACCACAGTACTGTTGTAAGGTCTTGGAACTTTGCTTCATGGTTTGAAGTGTGGGACATTTCTCATTTATTTGATGAGTGAAGGATCTGTTTTGTTGTCCGACTGTGAATGTCATCAAACCGACACACCCCTCTCTTGCGCTGCCAGGTTGCCCTTACACACAGATGTTGTCTCTCCTCTGTTGTGGCTCTGCTACTCCCTCCACTGGCGGATCAGAGTGGAAACGAAATTGTCCCCCCATTCTGAAGTGGAATATCGGCGCAATATTCCCGCCTTGAAAAGGCTGTGTGAAATGGGGCTTCTGTTTTTTCCTCTCCCTCTTTCCCTCTGGCTATCAGTTAGATATTCTGACAGTCGATCCAAATGATCTAAACCACTGGTATTAGCAGTCACTAATCAACCATTATACAAAAAAATGTACAGATGGTAAAACAAAGTTGAACACAAGTATCAGTCTGTAAACTTTGATGGGCATATATAGCTTGTAAACTGATACGTTTGTCTGTAAACTGAGATAGGGGTATATAGCGTGGGCGATCATTTTATATTTGCTTTATGTTTTCTTTCCAAATAAGTTTGGTTAACTTGACTGTTTAAACCCTGTCTGATCATCTGATGCAGCTGATTTACATCCAGTGCCAATGTTCAGTATCAAAGGAAATGCTGGAGCGTTTATGAAGTGAAGCGGAAATTAGGAATGTGGATATCTATGGATCAACTAACTGTCCTAACTTGAGCAAACAAATGAATATTTTCATGTGGCACTATAACCATTGCAAGCAGAATTTGTAAATTGAAAGCTCTGCAAATTTAATAGCATGAAATCAGAATACTCTAGGTTTTTATCTGATCGTCAGACGTGACTATTTTGACAAGAACATAACATGATTGTTAACAACATAATATGATTGTTATACTGTTGTCTATCTATGGAGGGAGTTCACATGAAAACTCTCACTGAGGTTTTTTATTATGTCCAAGCTAACAATCCAATACAAAGGAGGAGACCTTAGAGGCTGGCGAGGCTGTGGAGTTGCTGTGGGATGCCCTGGGTTAAAACACTTCCGGTCAGAGATACATAAAACAATGAAAGAAATATTCCACATGAAGAACATATATTCTAGGTTGTGTTGACTTTTTGATGAGGAATATCAATAAATATTTATTAAGAATATTGATAACCACAGCCAAGAAAAACATCACTAGATATTAGTTGTAACCAAAACCTTTCCACAGTAGAAGAATGGGATGAAAAAAATAACCTTTTCACTCAATTTACAAATGGATAAATTCACTAAAATATGGTCAAAGTATTACAATAAAATCGCTGAAGTACCCCATTAATTCTTTAACTTTTAATTTGTAATAAAATGTATACGGACCATGAATGTTCGGACACATTCTTATACTTTCTTATATTTAACCTCAGGTTTGCAGGTGTGATTAGACAACCTAAAGAAGACCCTAGCTGGGAGATTTTACACTGATTCAGTGATGTATTCAGTTTTTTTCTTGTTCATATGATATCCATTTTTAAATGATTCATGATTCATTTTGACTTATTTTATTTACATTAATGTAAATATCTATTTATGACTTTTCAACTGGCGTCATTTCCATCTCTTATGTTTGTGTCTGAACCAGATCCAAAATGACAAGGCATTTTCCTCCCCCTTTATATCTGTCACTGACTACATGTCTGGCCAGTCGGGGGGGTTGAGTGGAGGGTAGTATGCTGGAATTAAATTCTCTTTGCCTCTTCGTCTCTGAACTGAATCTCACTGGAGCCCACAATAACAGCTCAGAGAGAGAGAGAGAGAGAGAGAGAGAGAGAGGAAAAGAAGGATGTATAAAAGAAGGGAAGGAGGCTGAGAGGGAGGAACCAAGTGAGACACGAGAGAGAAGGGACGTTACACAACAGTCATTTCTTTTTTTTACAATGATCACCTTGGTTGATGGACAAATGATATAGTGCCTGTTCATGGCAACAGAAAAACTAGTACAACACATACCTCTGCTAAGGTCAGATAGTCTCCGTTAATTCAATCAAAACTAATCCAATATCAAACTCAATAGCCCTGTATCACTCTAAGCACATCGCAACGTGCCATGTATGTCACACAGTGGTGAGGTTTGTCTTGTCTTGGGTGTTTTGTCTTGTGTACTTCCTGTTTTATTTTGAAATTCTGACTCTCCTCTCGCTTCAGGTCACTTTCCCTTCCTCTTGTGTCTCCAGTCTGACGTCTTCCCTGATCCGTGATTGTTTCCACCTGTTCCCCATTACCCTCTTGTGTATTTAAGTCCGCATCTCCCCTTGTCCTGTGCCAAAGTGTTTCGTCTGTCGTTCACCTAAGCCCTTCGTCACAGCCTCGTCTCGCTAAGTATCACAGCCTTGTCTTGTATTGTTCCGAAATTCATTGGTTTTTGTTTCTGTCATTTTTTGTGCCTCGAGTAGAGTGACTTTTTGTTTGTAACCTTTTGATAGTGCAGCTTAGCTCAAAATTTTCTGTTCAGCATTTTGCTTTCCTCCATTTTGGAGCTTTTTTGTTTTCTCTTGTAAGTTAGCTTATTCAGTGTTTTATAGCCGTGTTTCCTCCTTGTGAGTGTTTTCAGTTGTAATTTATTTAGATTGAGATTAGTCAGATTTAGTTTTGTTTACTCCGGGTTCTGTTGAGATCCCACCGTTGGTGTGATTTTGTTTTCTCCTTTTATTTGTTTTCCTTCCTTGCCTTGTAGGCAGTCAGGTTCAGGTTTCATAGCCTATTTGGTGATCACTCTGTCTTGTTGCCTGAAATTTCAGAATAAAAGCCTGTTTAATTTTGATTCTGCCCTGCATCTGAGTCCTGCTTTTAGTCCAGGCCTGACAATGTATTGATATTGTTTTTCAGTACCCACTTACGATTTTTTTATTTTTGAATTTTATTTTTTATTTTTACATACAAAAAAGATTTTATGGACCTCTAGTTTAGAATTGTTGTAGTGACAATTGTATTGCCACACAAAGTGTCACAGTCTATTAGGTGCGCTGCCTTTATAACCATGTTAGCATGATAGTATGGTTCTTTTTAAAGCAATGTTGATCATTTGGTCCTTCACTTTAGTCTAGACTGAAATATCTCATTAAGCATTGGATGGATTGATTATAATTGTGTACAGACATTAGGATGAATCATGTCTACTCCACTCGGAGGCTGACATTTAAGTCTTGAAGTGAAATAGGCCAGTGCTACCCTGGTCACCCCTATAGCTCAGCCCCTGTGTGACACGACAAACTTAACATAGCCCTAAAAAGGAAGATTGAATATGTTTTTTTCCATGCAATGTTATAACACAAAGTCAAAGTGGAATTTTGTACTTTGTATTACAGTAAACCAACTGGCTAGAATGAGACAGAGCGTGTGAGTACTGGTTAAAATAGGGATGAATAATAGTCAAGCAAAAAAGTTACACCAAAAGTAGATTGTTGGGGTCCCTACAAACACAACATAACCACAGCATTGCCTAACATAGAAACTCTTTTTGCTTTAATGTGAGTCTGTGGCTGCAGTCACTCTGGTGTTTATACATCCCTGAAAGTGGCTCCTATTTCAATTCTGCTTTTTATTTATTGCTAGTAAATTGTGTTAATTGATGAATGTGTGACTGTGATCCTCTTAAACAGTAACTAAAACAAATGTCTCAGACTAGTAAAGGCATATCCACCACAGAGTAAATTCACATTAATGTTTGAAGAATGACTATGGAAAATTTGATTTGATTCAAAAAGATTGACGATTCATTTGTCATGCAGAACAAGGTTGCATAATGACATTTCAGTTGTAGTCACAAAAACAAACTATGCATGGAGTGTTGAGGATGAACTGAGGAAACACTGCTGTAGTCTGCTGGTATGGCAAACAGATCTGTATCTTTTGTCAGACAGCAGCAGGGTGAACAGACTGTGGCTGGGGTGGGTGTATCCTTTGGACTTATCTCACTTCACTAATGTCACTGATGCTCTCTAGATAGGTACCAATGATGTTTTTGGCAAATGCTTTCTATTCCTCCTCTTAAATGTTCTTTATAAAGCCATTTCCATCATTCATTCATCCATTCATTTCAATTCCTTCCCCTGAACGGATGTCCATCCATCCATCCATCCATCCATCCATATACATGCTGATCATTCCTGTTGCTAACACGTTCAGTTTCAGTTGACGCTTCGATGCAGTAATTTCCCTGTCACTACTCTAATATTCTATAAGTATTTCTACTTTATACATTAACCTACATGTATATTTTATGCAACTGTGAGCATGATTTATATACAGTATGCACAATAGGATTTCATTTACATAAATTAGTATTTCACCTCATTACTGCAAAATACATTTCCCAGCAGGACAGCTGTATATTTTAAATGAAAGCCTATTTTAGCTCCTGTTGCCTGTCCTCGCCACCTCTTTCTCTCTCTTTCTCTCTGCTGTTTGGTGCTCCGCTCTTGCACCCTCAGTCTCGGTCCATATGGTTCATGGTGTCATATGTGGTCCTGCCGGGTACCTAATTGGTTAATTTCTTGTTGAAGACCTGTGTTAGTGTGTGTGTATGTGTATGTGTGTGCTTGTGTCTAAGAGAGAGACAGACATCCAGTAGGGCTCTTTCAGTGCTGGTAAGTGACTGAATTGGACAGAAGTCACAGAGAAAGGCTGCCCCTGCCCCCATCCCACCCCCCGGATACTAACACATCCCACAGACATGCATCTCTATCATCTATGTCTCTGATAAATAGACACACACAGGCGTGTGCATGTGCAAACACACACACACACACACACACACACACACACACACACACACACACACACACACCTCTCCTGCAAGGAAGGCAAGCCAACAACTGTGGCAGGAAAAAAGTAGAAACAGCCATATACTCATACTATACGACATTGTGCATGACCATAAACATGAATTGACTTCACTGTATGCACTTTAAGTAGACGTCTTTAAGTAAAATGTCAACTGGCATGTTTCTCAGCTTGTAAATAAACTCTCATTTTTAACAGCTTATCAATCATATTTTATCAAAACATTACTAAACATTTATCTCTT